>BSBM01001197.1:11227500-11420000 GCA_027924585.1 Larix kaempferi | reverse complement strand
TACGACCATTACACCACATAGCATTGCGATGTATCAGTTGCATCATTCCCGTCTCGGTAAATAAATATATAAGAAGAAGTAAATGAAAGAAATATTTTGATACAATGGGAAACAACGAAAAAAATGAGCAGGGTAAATATACTTGCATTTTTATCTTTTAAACCACATGCTAAATCAATTTCCCTTTGCGTAAGCTCACCGGGATATTCTTCTCGATAACTATGCATTGTTTTAATTATTTTACTAACCCCTTCCCATGATAAGGTACCATCGTATTCTATACATCATTCTATCCAATCCTCCATCCAATCAATATTGTTTGCAATGTATGAATGTAGTGCATCCCACACGAGACCAACTATATGAAAAAATAATGATTAAGAATTTTAAATTAGCTGTCGTTAAAGGCAATTAAGTTTACCTCAAAATACTGATGGAATAATAAAATTACATAAATTGAAAAATTAATTGTATAATAAATTAAATCTACACCATTCAATTACCTTTCACTTTCCTTGTTCTACCTTTCCCCAACAGGACCTCCCCTTAAAATTTTTTGATGCAGTCGACATGCCAAATGTGAGGAAGATTGATATTTTTTGCTAAATTTGGAAGATATTGACTAATGTACACCGTGGACTGATATAGCATATAGCCTTGCACCATAGAACCCTCAAGACGTTCTCAAATCCTTCAATGACTTCAAATTCCTTTCCACCATCCACATTGACCTTGAGTTTACAGGTCCACACAATTCAATCTCCTCAACTTGGTGTATGAGATAGTGTTCTTTTGCATTGAAAAATGTTGGAGGTAAATACTTCTACATTTCACTCATTAGACGAGGAATTTCTCTCTTCCAATACCTAATATATTCTTTATGGATTTCTTTAGATGGAATCCACCTACAAAATATGCAAGAAAATAACAATGATCAACAAGATTGAGGCATATATAATAAAGTCCCAAGTTGTAAAACACAATATGTCAATAAGCTATGCAACAAAGAGAACAAACATTTTCATGCATATAAATTGTTACTTACCTCATGTATTTACCAAGATCATATATAACTTTTTTTTATGTTGTCTCCAAAGCTATATGGGAGAGACAGAGGTAGAATGCACTGTATAAAAAAGAGAATCATTATTTAATGTTTTCAAACAGGAGAGAACAATTACTAAAAAGATGTACTTAATGGAAATTATATACGTAAATAATTACCTTAATGAATGTATGCCAGTAATGAGTTTTAACACTGCCAAAATCACCTTTTTTGGTTGAGATATTTTGTATGTTTGATGAAAACCCCGTTGGAAACCTTATTTTCTGAATTACCTCTTTTATAGTATTGCTTTGTTTCTCTGTCAATAACCATGGAAGACTAATATTTCGGTCCCCAACTCCGGCCTTGGAAATAATTATACTTTGCAATGTGCGAGTGGATTCTAAAATGTCACTACAAAATTTTCCAATTTTATCTTTGTTAGACCTTCCATCTAATATCTACCATATCATTTAGGTTACATTCTTCCTGATATGCATTGTATCGAACAAATGAGTTATTTGTAGGTGCTCGTTGTAAGGAAACCTACTGAATTGTATGGGATAACTCTTCATTCCTCATGGAATCCCATTCATGCCTTGAAGACATTCATTAAACATAAATGAAAACACATTAACAATAATTCATGACACCCATGGTAGAGAAAATTCAATAAAAATATAAAAATCATAATATTACTTGTTTATATATGCTACATATACAATTTTCATACCTCGAAGATTTCTGTTATATTCCAACTTCCATAGGTGAGGTGTCATTCTTAGTGGTTTGTTTCCATTCTCTTCTTTACCATTGAATTTTGTTTTTTCTGTAGTTCGATACCTATGGTTCTTAGGGAGGAAGTGTCTGTACTCATCAAACACCTCCTTTGCTAAAATTCTTGAACGACAAGATTTTATCCTAGGACCACATACTGGACATGCAAATTTGTCCTTTGTTTGAAGAGCTGCAAGATATATGTATTAATGTTATAGCATCAAAAGGTTATTAATTTAAAAAAAATGCATGTTTTTTACCTTGAAAGCATATAATTTTAACGACGTGCAACAAAAAGTTACATACCACAAAAATGTGTTAACCCGGGAGTGCCATGAATTGTCCATGCAAGTATTCCATGGAACTAAAATTGTTTCTTCCCTATTGGTCTGGAGATGTCATACATAGTGATGCCAGCCCATAACTTCAATAGCTCATTGATAAGAGGCTCAATATATACATTCATTTCTTTAACTTGGTACTTACCTAATTGATCATGTAACATACAATATTGCTATTTAGTTATGTGTCCCAATATATAAAAGGTCTTCTCATGCAATAATTAAACAAATAAATTAATGAAATAATATAATTACTTTAAAAAACATACCTGGAATAATCATTGCCAACATTGTGTACTCTCTCTTTATCGTCATCCAAGGAGGTAGGTTATTGTTTATGACAAAAACAGGCCACACTAAGTAAGTAGAACGAAGCTCACCAAATGGATTGGAACCATCAGCTACCAATGAAAGTCTAACATTACGAGGTTCATCTTTAAAAATTGGCTATTTTTCTTCGATGTTCTTCAATGCAGAACCATCTGCAGGCATTTGAAGAACACCATCTTCACTTTTGTTCTTCGCATGGTAATCCATAAAATGTGCTATACTTTGGCACCTGAATAGTCGTTGGAAATGTGGAATTATGGGAATATAACGAAGAACTTTGCAAGGCACCTCTTTTGTTACTTGATCAGTTCGATATCTACTAATTTCACATTGTGGGCATTTTTTTTTATGATGCATATTGTCCATAATATATAATATTATCATTAGGACATGCATCAATAAATTGACAGTCCATTCCAATTTATTTCATAATCAAGAATACCTCTCGACATGTGCGTGGTAACTTATTTGATGGTGGTAATAGAAATTCACCCAAAAATCTGCAACATTGACAAAAAAATGAAATGTAAACAATATACATCATAAATATTGCATATCCCTAATTTACGAATTAATTAACACTAAAAATAGAGGAAAATAGTCAACTTTACATATCTTAGGCGCTGTGTGAAAGAAGTGTTTGATAAACCATTCAAAACCTTCAAGTTCACCAACAACAATATAGCATATAGAATATTGGTTGTTGAGCCTTCATAAAGAGGTTCTTGGGACTTCTCGAGTAGAGGAACAT
The DNA here is from genome assembly GCA_027924585.1 of Larix kaempferi. Lineage (NCBI taxonomy): Eukaryota > Viridiplantae > Streptophyta > Pinopsida > Pinales > Pinaceae > Larix > Larix kaempferi. The sequence continues at coordinate 11,416,756 of BSBM01001197.1, read as the reverse complement.
CATGAATATCATGGAGGTTGTCCTCATTCAATGGATAGAATGTGTGTTGGAGCAATCTATTTATCTCATCTTCACCATTTGTATCAATAATGCCATCTTCATCCATAGGATCATTAAGAACTTGATAGTCAATAGCATGATCTCCATGTTTGTCACCTTGTAAAGTAGTATTTCTACTATTATGTGGTAAATAGCTCTATGGCGGTCGACATTTAGGGTGCATTTTCTTTATATTTACAAACAATGCAATAACATCAGTGTATAATATACAACACATATTTAAAATGATAAAAAAATTTGTGAATACATGATCAGTACTATTACAAGAAGTGTACATTCTGTAATGAATAACGTCTTACCAAGGGATGATATTCATGCCCCCCTTCAGCATGCCCCTTCTCCTTACAATGTTTTTCAGTTGTTGTTCTTAAAATTCTTCTCGTTTGCAAACCTCTGCAATCATTGCAAGGGAAATAACACTTTCCATCACCTTTCGCCTCCAATGCTACCTTAAACTCAGCATACCTCTTATTATTTTCTCCCCAAGTATATTTATTTGACATTCTGATAGCCTATAAGAACAAAAAAAACTCAATCAATATATAAGTAAATTGAATAGAGTATATATATATATTAAAGGATACCAAAAATTAAAGGATGTGATTAGAGGATTACCTAGGTAATTCCCTTCGATTACTACATGTTATTCCAATAAGAATTGACGTATGGTGGGTAATGGTTATTCATTATACATAACATGAATTTAGATATTGCCTTAAAAAAGGGGCTAAGGAATTGTGTTAATGATGTCACAAATTAGGAGTTTACATATTACTTCAATTCATGTGTTGGTATGTTAATAGATATGGTGTTTCCTTATAAAGTAATGAATTGTTATCTAAATGTCCAAGCGGGTTAGTATGTTGGGTTGTAAGTGTATTTGTGAAAGGAGTTGTTACATCATTTTTCCAAGTGGTAATACCCATATTATAATGAGTATTTAATTGGTTCCCTACATTGGTTTGTAATTATTAATTGCAAGAATGTCTACATTATGATGCCAGTGGATCTAATGTAGAAGAAATTGAGGGGCTGGTAATATTGTTCGTGTTCGTTATACTAGAGATTAAAAGGTTTCAACACATTGTAATGATATTGTCAAATAGGATTATGAATATAGATGTAGACCCACCCAAGTAGACATAATTTTTTTTTATTTTATTTTGCGTAATCCTGGAAGGGTGTTACAATTATTAAGAGAATAATCAACAATTTGATGTATTCATGGTATAGTGATGATTCAGTTTACAAAGGAATTGGATGGAAAACACACTAGTGAAGGACAAGTCCATTCAAATGGAATCAACATGGGCATGATGAGGATGAAGCTTATATTGATGGTAGCAATGGGAATGGTGTTAATGGTGACATCATGGGCATGAGGAGGATGGTGGTGACATTCATGGTGGGAATGGGCATGGTGTTGATGAATCATGATGGTCATGGAGAAATGAGGATGGGGATGGCATTATGGTGAAAATGACCTAAATGTCCTATAGAGTCTAGAAAATTTCAAGCTACAACAAATAATTACATATCAAAATCCTTTCCTATATTGGGATCCTATTTATAAATAGCACCATGTTCCCCCTCCTCTAGGATTTAGCCACCACCTCTACCTTGAATCACGAAGGTGTTTCTACGAGGACATTAGTCAATGCCCTCAGATTTGATGAAACTTCCTAATGCAAGTGTTAAAATAAGGTATAAAAAGATTCCCATGCCTAATAAGTGGTTTTGCTTAAGTGAGGGTTACATTTTTGTTATGGTTATGATAAAGGAGTTCAACATTAATCTCGTAAACCGAGAGCCTATAGCCTAGCCGAGAAACCCAAGAGCCTAGCATAAAAACCCTAGTTTTGAATCCAAATAATTATACATTTATATGCAAAGTTTCTAACATGTATATAGCAAGGGTGCATAGAACTAAAAGCAAATCAAGTGCAATCCATATCTGACCCAAAATACATAAACAAATAGGCTAAATGGCCTAGAATCCAATGAGCATGATGGCGACAATGGTGACAATGAGCACAATGATGACGATGGTGATAATGGGAATGAGGATAGGGATGGTGACAGTGAGAATGAGGAAAAGTGCATTAGGTTGATGTTGGATGATGGATGATTGATGGGGACAGTATGGTGGCACCACGAGCAAGAGGATGATGAGGCTTGATGGTGATTGTGGTAGTGGTCATGATGTTGGTGACAATGATGTCATGATAGTGGAGTTCAACATTAAGCTGGTAACCCTAGCTTTTCGAGCCTAGCCTAGAAACACGAGAGCCTAGCCTAAAAACCCTAGTTGGTAGCGTAAAACCTAGTTTGTATTCTAATCACAATAAAACCCTATTATGTAGACTAATACCTTGCCTAAATTATAATACATATAAAAATTAAATCATTTTCATTGTACATATATATTCATGTGCATACATTTGAATCCCAATCATTATACACATATATGCATAGTTTCTCGTCTATATAGCAAGGGTGCATACAACTAGAAAAACATTGTACCTAGCACCAGAAACCTAATTATTTATTAGATGATTGAAATGTTGTTATGGCATGGTTGACAATTTTGTTGAAAATGATAGTGGTTGATTCTAGGACCATAACTAGTATTTATTGCAGATAATTGATTTGGTCGAGTTGTAAAGGGATTTTATTAGTGTTGGTGTAAAAAATTTCCTTGTAAAGGGGAGTGTATATATATTGTTTTATTCTGAAAGTGTTTACAAGATGTTTGGGGTGCCTCATGAGATTTATGGTGCATGGTGTATGCTCATCCCCTCAATGGTTTGAAATTGATTATAGCATGATTTTTTTTTTATGATGGATATGTACACTTGTGAAAACCTTCTCAATGGATGGAAAACCTAATGTGATCATAAAATTAGTAAATATTAGGCCAACATGTACATTCTACCATAGAGAGAAATCCATGAGATAAAACCACAGTACATTCTCTCAATCCATTTATTTTTACATTCAATACCTCCCATAGTTTATATCCTTTTAAAAAATATGGCATTATTGTATGCCTAGTAAAATAGAAAATTGAAGACAACAAATTTATGGAATGAATGCACTTCAATGTGCCACCTCATAACAATAGATAAATATCAATATGCTTCTTGAGGTAAATCTATCTAAATTTTGTTTTGGAGAAACATGCTAACTATTTTCATCACTTAGCATTCCAAGGGGTCGGTTTAAAGATGCCACAAATTGATGTATTATGAGGCACCAAGATTCAAATTTCCAAATCCATCCACAAGCAAGTGAAGCATTGGTGTAATTAACACTTACAATGGTCCTAAAAGACTAAATGTTAAATCCTTTCTTAATAAAATAGATAATCCCTTGATGGAACTATAAACATGAATTTTAAAATAGTCACCTAGCCTTAACAATAGATTCCTTGCATCCCTCACTCAAGTAGGAAATATGGATCATATATATTTCCAATGGTTTCCCTCAATATCTCATGCTTAGAATGAGGTAGGAAGTATCATACTTGAGACTTTTTTTTGTGGGAAAGTGTATGTAACTTGATGTTTACACCAACTATTAAGGGGGTTTCTAAGGGTGGTAGGTACACAAGGGAGATGGATAGTGGTGGTAGGTACACAAGGGGTCTCCTTCATTGATACATAGAGAACTCAAGAAATCAAAATATCATGGGGTCTAGGGAACTACTCAATGTGTTGAATTTTACCATCGAACTTTAATCCTTGCATTGTGATGTATACAAACTAGTTGGATCTTATTAGAATGACATTTTACGATCAAAATACATTTCATAATATAAAGCAATTGAAATAATATTCATTATGTCAATTATAAATCAAAATTCACACTTAAACCTAAACGAAGGAAATCATATCAAAATCCATTCAAACTCAACCATTTGTTTTAAAAGCATGATGCTGTTTATTAGGAAACTACACACCACCTGAGACAATAAGATACAAATATAAACAACATGAATACAAATCAAATAACTGAAAATACATGTACATCAGGGATACAAAACTCGTCCAAACATATAAATTTTCTAGAAAACAATGGAAGATGGTTCCCAATGTACATGCGATGGCAACCCATGCCTTATACAAAATCCGACAACTTGTGCCGTAGATCCAAAATACATGGAAACTCGTGCCCAAAAGTGCCACATCGTGGCTAATGTACATAACATGGTATGTCAAGAATTGTTCCAACCCCCATCACTCCTAGGCGCATCACCGAAATCGGTCTTCCTCTTCTTGAAGCTAGTGGTATCTTGGGCCTTCTTCCGTCTAGGACTACACCGCCTCTCTAGGATATGAAACAAATGATATAAGATACCATCATTTTAAAGCATTTGTAACATTTACCACATTTATAAAATGAATGTAGAATTCAAATCTTAAATAACTCACCGCTAATGGGAGTGGGAGACATGAGGCGGGTGTCCTCGATCTACTGAGCCTCTCAGCAATGCCACCCTACAACATTTATGAAAATCATTTCATTGAAAAATAATAATTGATTAAATTAATTTTCGTTAATGCGTCAAAATATTTTCATAAATTACATTGATTTTCACCGTGAACATCTCCGATAATGGACATGACTGGGCTTCAGGGATAGAAGGTGGAGTAGTTGGTTGGACAACCTGCTCCAATGCAGTCATGGGGTGGTGCACAGATGTAGTTGCAGCAACTACGGGTGCGACCACTATAGATACATCGATGGATACTAAAAGAGTAGTTTCCACAATAGTGGTGGGAATTGATGAATATATGGTGGAAGAGAGCATGGTGGTATGGGGTGGAGGAGGACGTCGTGGACGATGAACTCCTACCAACTGTATGATAGGGAGTATCGACCCAAAAGGGATAGGGGGGATGTTGAGGGATGGTTAATGGGAGGGAAGTCCTGGATATAGGGAGGAGGATGGATAAAAGGGAGGTTGTGGATGAACGAGGGAAGCTGGATTGAAGGGGGGCGTGGACGAATAGGGGAGGATGGATAGACGGGGGGTCGTGGATGAATGGGGGACAATGTATAGATGGGGGGGGCGTGGATGAATGGGGGAGGATGTATAGATGGGGGAAGTGGATGAATGGGGGAGGATGGATGGATGGGGGAGGATGGATGGAGGGGGCAGTCTGGACGGAGAGGGGAGGCTGGATGGAAGTGAGGGGGTGGATAGAGGGAGGGGTATGGATGGAAGCGAGGGGGGTGACTCATGGAAGAGGATGGAAACATGGGACTAAAGTGGGGATGTGGAACAATGTCACTTGTAGCTGTTGGTGGCCCCTGTTCAAACATTTGTAATATCATAGTTTAGTAGACAAAAATCAAATTAAACCATAGTAATTCATAACAATTCAAATTAAAAGAGTGCTTTTAACTACACATTGCACCTATGTATATGGTGACCTGCCGATCCCCGACGGAGATGGATGGTCATCGTAGTCTTGACATACCCGTGGAAACCAAATGCATGCACGTTATGAACATATTAAACAAGTAATTATTTAGGCAATCAAAATATTCAAAACTTTTGTACAAAATACCATCGTGTATGTCATAAATATAAATACATATATAATATAAATGCCATAAGTAATAACAATATTGTGTGAGGTACTTGAAATACCTCTGTGTGAGGTTTCGCAATTTCAGTTGCAGCTACCATTGCTGCATCCAGGTTGGGTCCTATAGTCTCCCGTGATGACGTTTCAGCTCTAAATAACTGTACATTGAAATAATAGTTTAAGTCAAATACAAATACTTTAAAATTACTTTACAAATTATCAATTGATGATTGAAAACACATTAACCTTCTCCATATAACATCCCTCGATTGGGCCAAGGAAAGTGTTCCCGCAATGGGGACAAATATGTGGCATTGTCCCTGTCGAACTAGAAGGCCCAACATGGCTACCACCAGTCAGAAGTCTATCCTGACTCTATTGTGAAGGCCTTGCACCTGAGTCTCTATCAGGGTCAACCTGTCTCTCCATTGTAGTCATTGTTACAAAGCAGATGTGTCTAAGGAGTCCACGTGAAACACTCCTCATCACCCCCTCGATCTGATCAAGTTTGCGGGGTAACCGAGGTAGCTGGGGAGAGGGGTTGGTCTCACGCATAGGAGATGGTGTCCCTCTCAGTAGGTTCCTCCTGGAAGTAGGTCGATATTGGGAAAATCCAAGCCCAACATCCTGGAACTTGGGTATGTCAAAATAGTTGGTATGTAAACCAAGTGCAAAATTAGTCCATAGTTGCTGAAGGAAGTACTGTGGAACCTCCCTATTATTGCAAGGAGGTTTATCGTAAAACATGAACCACCTATGCATCCAATTGTCCCTCCGTGTTTGGAAATGACAGCAATCCATGCAAACACGTGGCTTTCTAATGTCTGGTGTTTTTTTTGTTCTTGGATCGGTGAACATATTGTATAACTGGGCCTTTGTAATATTCAATGCTTTTATTTCCTCCTTGAAAATGCCTGTGGAATAATACTCCCGCATCCTAGCTCTATATTCAGTCATGCCAATCAACTGGCAATGTGTATGGATGAGGGATTCAATTGATCTCTCAATTGAGGTGGAAAGGGACACTTGAGATGGTTCCCCTGTGTTTCTTAGTTCTCGAGTGTGCAATCTCATTTCATTTACGTAATGGTTCAAGTCATCTTGGTCAAAATTTTGTTGGGGGTTTTGATTTTCTTGGGCATTTTGATTTTTTTGAGGGTTTTCATTGGTTCCAAGATTTGTGTTTTCGTGTGTTCAATCGGACTCCATGTTAACATTTTGTTCATTCATTGTATAGGTTTAAAATCCAGAATTGAAGAATTCTCTATTATTTTACTAATATGGGAATTATTAAAAATTTAATAAACAAAACAAAATCAATAAAATGACAAAAAACAATGATCTTACCTATCCAATGCAATTGATGATCACTTGGTGGATGGATTGAGGGAGTTTTTTTAGTGCAATAGGTGAGTGTAGTGGTCTCTTGCTCCGCGTACGCACCGGGTAAGTGAGGTTTGGCCAATTGGAATGAAATAGAATGCGTTCTGCTCTGTTTTTATTTTTATTTTGCTTAACAGGTGCACATGCGTGCTTTTGAGAGTGTACATACTAAAATGTGCACGTGCCTCGTTTTAGTACCGAACCTAATAGCACGTGCGTGCTTCCTTAGGTGTGTGGGCACCTGTGTTTTATTCCCACTAGCGCGACCCCATTGCAATGGATTTGGGGAGCATGTTTGTGCACCCACCCTCATAAATTTGTTTAGATTTAATATTAGATTTTAGCCACTCACCCTATGATAGATTACAATAATTTGATAGTAAAATAAAGATATAAAATGATAAAATTGATTTATAAGAATCACATAAAAGAGTAAAAATAGAAATCAAGAAATATATTATAAAATTGACATATAATAATATGGTAGAAGGTTTTGAAAATACATCAAAATAGAAAAAACAATAACCTATTTTATCAAGTTAAGAAAACAACTTAAATCTTCTATTTTATCCAAATATATACTATGATATAATACAATATTTTATATCTAGTTAGGAAGCAAGTGAATTGAGATTGTTGAACATCGCTTTGCTAATTTCTCATTTCGTAGTGTAGTGTAGCTTTAAAGTTAATACTGCTTGGGATAAATTATCATTGTTGGATTCCTTTTAGTATTTGGATTATAGATAGATAGATATATTCTCATAAATCTCTTAGATAATATGTATTATGTGAAATGAAGCTAGAAAGAAATAAGATAATCTTATAGGGAAAATAGGAGCATTTGGAATCATCCTGGATATAAAGGACCAAGGAGATCAACAGAAACTTGTATTCACTTCACTGAGCCTTGAGGCTTCTCTAATGTAGAATGTCATAGGTTTGCATGGTGTTGGTGCTATCTTTCTCATAAAAAATGCACATTACTATACTATGAAGCTTAGATTTTTGCTTGGAACTAATATCAAAGAAGGCTTCTGCACTCTTCAGAACTTAATGAAGATTCTTCTTGAAAAAAATGTACGCAAGAAGTAGGTCCTTGGAGACTCAAATTTAATGATGGATTGTGTCATGGTCAAAATGTTTGGAGACAATCCCATTTCGCAAAAGCCACTTTTACACACATTTTTTGGGAATTTAATCACAAATTGAACCACATATCAAAATAAGCTCTTAGTATTGGAGGAAACCTATTTGAAAATGAATTTAGGGTTAATATCCCTTAAGAATCAATTCACGTGACTATTCTTTACGTTTGTTTGCTTGGAATCGATTAACTACTGAGTAGGGGGGGTGAATCAATATTAGCGTAGGTATCATAGATTATTACCTTCTTTAACAAATTATACTTAACTTAATCTTGATCTTTAGTTATGCATCCAATATAAATAAAATCATTCATCCATATATGCACCAATACAAAGAACACATAACAAAGATTATTTTAGCGTGGAAACCCAAATGGGAGAAAACCACAGAATGCTCTTTTGTAATGAAAAGAATACATTCAAGAAAGAACTCACTTCATGTGTTTTCTAGCACCAATTAGAAGGAGGCACCAAATCCATGTGTTCTCCAGCACCAACTAGAAGGAGGCTACAACCCCCTACACCTTGCCCTAGTCTGCTTCTCAGATGAACAAATAATATGTTTCCTTATTGAACTTCGAATTTGCGTAGTCTTCTAATCTTCTGATATTTGTTCTACTGTGTGCTACCTTCGTATGTAGACAATTCACGATCATTGTGCTGCATACATCACTTGACTTCTCATTCCACTCAATTCTTCACTTATGTTGATGTCTTACTTTATACACTGTGTGATTTTGATCCTGGAGTCTGCACCAGGGTTTACTCTATCTTTCTGCTATTCCAATACTATACTCACCAACGAATATTATGATTTTAATTGATAGCTTGTTGTTTCATGAATATGCATCAATATCATATGGAACTTCGCACTTACTAGGATGTGCCCGTTCTGTTTAAGTGACACTGTATTATAGAAAATTTGTGACATGTTGTGCATCAAGTGATTCATCCTTTCAGTTTAATGCATGTGTCTCAGATCATCCTCATCATGACACACTTACTGGATTCTACTGCTATTATGTTGTCACAAATATGATGGACTTATTCACTTCACACACTTCACATCAACCTTCGTTCATCAACTAAACTTCTGTGCATCTTCTCATACACTTCATTTCTATATTTGCACTTTTTCTTTACAATAAATGTGAATATATGTGTTGTTTGTGATACTTTCAACCAGTCCTCACGAACTTGCACATTCTTCTATGATTATTGCTTTCAGTATTTTCTTGATTGTCATAGATCTACAACATCATTTTTTGCACCATCAGTATTTCATTCTACTGCATGTGCACACTTGTCTCCTCGTAATATCATGTTGTTATGTCCTTGAACCCTTAATGCCTCGAATATAAATATGTATCTTCCACTTGAAGAAATACAATATCGCCATCAAGATTGCTTCAAATATCCAACCTGTATCTCTATTTATACATGTCCTGCATGTATTGTATGTATACAAGTTGGTTGTGGCATTCCTTCTTCCTTGCTTCATGTCTTTTTCTTTTGTCACATTCCATCTTCTAAGTTGTTGACGTGTCATCCTTTATGAGTATTATGCATTCATGGTCCACGACTTGGTGGAACTTAAACCTTAGTGGTATTATGCTCTTGATGTTTCATTGCTTTGCACAAACATGGTCCTCGACTTAGTGGGACTTTCACCGTTGTTATACCATCACTTGTGGGTCTTATGAACCTGATGTATTAATGATTTGCGGAACTTGCTCATACTTGATATTCAACTTGGTGCGAATTTGACCCTTACAGTACCATAAGTTATGCGTCTTGTGTACTTGATGTACTAATGCTTTGAGGAAGTTATGCACACTTTATCTTCGACCCTCGTGGTACCATCACTTATGGAACTTGTGCACCTGTTGTGTCGTCGACTGTGGAATTTGTGCATATGCTAACTTCAACGATCACACCCTTCTTGGAACTTGTGCGTGCTCCAATAACTAAAAACATCTTCTGATTGGTGAGACTTGTGCGCTTTGAGGACTATTCAACCATAAGTTGTTTCTTGCTACTTGTGCACTTTCAGTCATTGACCATACAATGTTTTAGGCTTTCTTGTGCATTCTAAAATCTTCTCTTTCCATGCTTGCACACTTGTGACCTTTGCTTGACCAACTCCTTGGTTGCTTGTGCACATGTACGTTTTTCCAACCAATTCTTTGGTTTCTACCTTGAGAGAGTATGACTTGGTGGAATTGATATATGTGCAGGTACTACATGTAGTAGGATACATTACTTATGTACTTCATGATGTACCTTCCTTATGTACTTCTTATCACTGTATCTGCATGATGTATCCTCCTTATGTACTTCTTCACATTGGATCTACATGATGTATATTCCTTATGCACTTATTCACATTGGAGCTACATAATGTATCTTTGGACACACATATCCTTCACCGTCTTTAGCATATACTTCTTCAAAGTGGCTTCCATATACTGCTTCAAAATGTTGTAGGAATACTGTATCCACTTTGACATCAATTGATATCAATGACTGGAACTGAATGACTTGAAATCCTCTTTGACATTAGTTGACATCAATGACAACCAAAGTTCAACATGTTTCTTGAAATAAAAAAGTCTTTTGATCCATATGAATCAATATTGGATATCTTTTGAAGGATCTATATATGTGATAGGACTAGGATGAAGGCTTTCTATTGGTTATCCTTTGAATGATGACTATATATATAATACCTCTAGGATGGAGACTTTCTACTTGTTATCCTTTGAATGATGAATTTATGTCTAAGTTTTAGGTTTACGACTTTCTAAAACACTTGGATTGAACTTGAAAACTAAATAAATGAGTATTTGTGTTTCTTTCTTTATTCTCATCAATTTCAATTCATAATTTTTTTAGTTTTAACATTAAATTTTAACTACTGATGTTAAGATAGTCCACAATAATTTTAGAGTAAAATGAAGATATAAATGATCAAATTGATATATAAGAGTCTCATAAAAAGAGTAAAAAAAACAATATACAATAATATCGTAGAAGGTTTAAAAAAAAAAAAAAGTTAAAAAAAAAGTAAAGAATTGATATATAATAATAATGTAGAAGGTTTTAAAAATGTATCATGATATAATAATCAATAAGCTATTCTATCAAGTTAAGAAAATAACTTGAATTTGAATTTTCTATTTTATTTTAATTTTTCAAGGAGAAAAAAACATACTTTTTCTACTACTTATAAAAAAAAAAGTACATTCCCCACTTTGAGAGAATTTAACATAGATACATAGCTCACATGTTTGATGTAGATGTTCAAAACTACATAAAAAGTGAGCAGGAAACTAGACCAAAGGATAACAAAATAACAGCTAGACCTTCAAAAAAATGCTACAATAATAGTAGCATGACACACAAGTATGCTAGTCTTCAAACAACAACATAGATATTTCATCTGATTTAAAAGCCTCTATCCATTCTTCCCAAAGAAGCCAAACTTCCTCACCATCCAGAGATTCCTTAGAGAGTGCATTCGCCAGATCATTCAATTCCCGGAAAATATGGTCAATTGTTGAGTCAAAGAAATAATTCAACAACACTTCATCTCTAATCCTTAGTGATTAAATACCAAATAACTTGGAAACTCTAAATAAACCCCATCAGGATAGAAGCTTTGATATGGTATTAGTACCAGTCCCACAATTTAGGCTCATTCTAAAATTTAAATCCTCAATGATAATAAGATAACAACCAGCACCCCATCTACCATTTGCATACGCCCCATTGAAAAACCTGTAGCTTTGTTAGAGAAAGGGATGGTCGATATAATCCTTGGAACCTTTGTATTTAGCTGACCAATGTTATAATCTTTAAACATGTTAATAGCACAATTCACAGTCAAATAAACCAGTTGTGCTACTCGAATATCTCCTTATTACGACATTTCCACAAATTCCAGGTAACAAATGCTGGAAGAAGTTTCTCGGAACTATGTGATTGAAGCCAACCTTTGAAAGAGAGTTCAAAAATCCCCTTTTCCCAGTCATTAGAAGTCTTGAAATGAGAGCATATATGATTCCAAACAAATTTTGCAAAGCTACAGGTAACAAAAATATGAGAAATTGAATCATCATTAGACCTGCAGAGTAAACACAAGTTCGAACCGTTTACCTCTATAAAGAAGATTATTCGACGTTAGAATCTTATCTTCAAAAACAAGCCACAAGAAGCATTATAGTTTTTGAGGTATGATCCATTTCCATAATTGCACGAACCACCATTTATAAGGTACCATCATTTGTGGAACTTGCACACTTGTTGTGTCGTCGACTGTGGAATTTGCGCATATGCTAACTTCAACTGATGCACCCTTCTTAGAACTTATGCATTCTCCAATAACTGAAAGCATCTTCTGATTGGTGAGACTTATGCGCTTTCAGGACTATTCAACCATAAGTTGTTTCTTGTTGCTTTCGCACTCCCAATATTTGACCATACAATTGTTTAGGCTTTCTTGCGCATTCCAAAATATTCTCTTTCCATGCTTGTACACTTGTACCTTTGCTTAAACAACTTCTTGGATGCTTGTGCACATGTACCTTTGTACAACCAATTCTTTGGATGCTACCTTGAGAGAGTATGACTTGGTGGACTTGATATCTGCACAGGTACTTCATGTAGTAGGATACATTACTTATGTACTTCTTCTCACTATATCTGCATGATGTATCCTCCTTATGTACTTCTTCACACTAGATGTACATGATGTCTCTTCCTTATGTACTTCTTCACACTGGATCTGCATGATGTATCTTTGGACACACATCTTTAGAATGGATGCAACTTTTAGATATACTTCTTCAGATTGGAATCTATATCATTCACCATGTTGTGCATATACTTCTTCAAAGTGGCTTGCGTATACTTCTTCAAACTGCTATAGGAATATTGTGTCCACTTTGACATCAATATATATCACTAACTCAAACAGAATCACTTGACATCCTCTTTGACATTAGTTGACATCAATGACAACCAAAGTTGAACATGTTTCTTGAATTGAAAATAGTCTTTTTTTTTAATCTTCTAATAATACTATTGACGTCACTATATAAGATGTGCTTTGATCCATATGAATCAATATTGGATATCTTTTGAAGGATGACTATATATGTGATAGGACTAGGATGAAGGATTTATATTGGTTATCCTTTGAATGATGACTATATATGTGATACCTCTAGGATGGATACTTTCTACTTGTTATCCTTTAAATGATGAATTTATGCCTAAGGTCTAGGTTTAAGACTTTCTAAAAAACTTGGATTGATCTTGAAAACTAGCTAAATGTGTATTTGTATTTCTTTCTTAATTCACATCAATTTCAATTCTTAAATTTTTTATATTTAATATTAAATTTTAACTACTCATGTTAAGATAGTTCATAATAATTTTATACTAAAATGAAGATGTAAATGATCAAATTGATATATAAGAGTCTCATAAAAATAATAATATATAATAATATCATAGAAGGTTTTAAAAATAAAAAAGTTAAAATAAATGTAAAGAATCGATATATAATAATATGGTAGAAGTTTTTAAAAATATATCATGATATAAAAATGAATAACCTATTTTATCAAGTTAAGAAAATAACTTGAATTTGAATTTTCTATTTTATTTTATTTTTTCAAGGAGAAAAAAACGTACTTTTGGTATTACTTAGAATCAAAAAGTACATTCCATGGTTTGAGAGACTTTAACATAGATACATAACTCACATGTCTGATGGAGATGTCCAAAACTCAATAAAAATTGAGCAGGAAACTAGACCAAAGGATAACAAAATAACATCTAGACAATAAAAAAATGCCACAAAACAGTAGCATGAGACACAAGTATACTAGTCTTCAAATAATAACATAGATCTTTCATCTGATTTAACACCCTCTATCCACTCTTCCCAAAGAATCCAACCTTCCTCACCATCCAGATCTTCCTTACAGAGTGAATCTACCACATCATTTAGTTCCTAGAAACTATAGTCAATTGTCGAGTCAAAGAAAGAATTCAACAACACTTCAACTCTATGGCACCAATGATACAATAGTATGTGTTTTAGGAAAAATATCTTCTTTTCCCACTAAACTATCACCATAAAGACTCCAAAAATCCCGAGTGAGTCAATACCAAATAACTTAGCAACTTTCAATAAACCCCATAAGGCCAAAATCTCTGATCTAGTATGAGTACCAGTCCCACAGTTTAGGTGCATTCTAAAATTTAAATCCTCTTTGATAATAAGATAACAACCAGCACCACATCTACCATTTGTAGACGCCCCATCGAAAAATATTGTAGCTCTGTTAGAGAAAGGGATGGTCGATATAATCCTTGGCACCTTTATATTTTGTTGACCAATTTTATAATCTTTAAACATGTTAATAACACAATTCACAGTTAAATAAACCGAGGGGGTATGATGCTCGAATATCACCTTATTATGGCATTTCCACAAATTCCAAGTAACAAATGTTGGAAGAAGTTTCTTGGAACTATTTGATTGAAGCCAACTTTTGAAAGAGAGTTCAAAACTTCCCTTTTCCTAGCCATTAGAATTATTGAAATGAGAGAATATCAGATTCCAAACAGATTTTGCAAAGCTACACGTAACAAAATTATGAAAAATTGATTCACTGTAAGACCTGCAGAGTAAACAAATGTTTGGACCGACCTTACCTCTGCAAATAATATTATTTCACATTAGGATATTATCTTCAAAAACAAGCCACAAGAAGCATTTTAGTTTTTGAGATATGCTCCATTTCCATAACTGCACAAACCACCATTTTATAGGACCATATAAATTCTTATTGGCAATATCAGAATAAGCAGATTTCACTGTAATCTAACCAGTCATCCCATTATCACACCAAACCAAAGTATATTCTTCTTAATTGAGTCGAATCCCTGCTGCATTTAGTTTTGAGACATACATGTTCCATTCTTCATCCCACACACTACCCAGAGAAATATCTTTTACTTCCAACCAATAGGATTGTGATGTTGGAAGCCAATTCAGACGTCTGATATCAATGGGAGTAAAAAAAGCAAAGTCTACAAGATGGTAACAAATGAGAGCAGGAAGAATGAAATCAACTTCATTACCAATATAAGGATTGACCCCTTCCAGGATTTTATTCCCTTTCCCCACTTTTCATGAAAGACTGTTGTTGGTGTCCATTTTGTCATCATTTTTTAACATCAATTACACTCTGATTGGCATTACTTTCACCATTTTTGATGTAATAAGTCACTTTTCTTGCCATTTAGACCGTTAAACAGATCAGGTATGCGTATATTCACACATCACATGAATTTTGGGTAAAACTCGTCATTTTGTGATTTATTGATGTTTAAATAATATTTCTTGGCTTGCTTGGAAAATACATTTCATTCTACAGGTTGTGGCTCTCAAACGAACCTTCACTCAGACGTGTATCTACGTTGCAAATGATTAGCCGTATTCATCCCACCATTCAGACCCACATTCAGCCCGCAAGATCATTGATTGAGATATTCTCGGGCCGTTAGGAAGCAAACCATCATATGGGTTTTGTTTAGAACGTGGCCCCTATGGTGCATGAGATGGTGTTCTAGAAGATTCCCTCTCCGAAACGCTCAGCTCGACAACACATTTCTCTGCCACGTCAAAGGAAGATCAAATGTCTCAACGACCACGTGAAGGAAACTAACGCCTTGGAACCTGGTAGATGCTCGGTGCGCTATCATGAACTGTTATGGGACCGTTCCTTGGCCATGGGCTGTCGTAAGCTACTAAGCTGAGCCGTTTGGTGGCATTAATATTGTCTATTATTAGAGCAGTCGACCACTAAAGGTTCGACTTGATCCCCCAGTTGTAACGCTGTATATATAGACATCCTCGTGACAAGACGAGTTAGTCAGTTAGTCACTCAATCAATCCTTTTCATCTTTAATCCTGTTAATCTTTTCCAGCTGCAAATGGATACAGAAACACTGTAACTCTATTTTTATTTAATACATCTCTGTTCTAGTTTTATGAAGATTTATTAGCATGCGTGGTGATTGGCTGATTAAGGCTCAGCCTTTGTTTGCTGAGAAGGGCCCCTCAACAACCAGTGGTATTCCGTCTGTGTACATAATTTGTCTTTGTCTTCTGCATATAAGTTGTGTTGTTATTTTATTTATGTATTTGTTCTGTATATGATATCTTTGTCTTGTGATATTAGTGGCGTTGTGTTATTTATATAAATGATGTTTCTGTTTTATGTTATGTATATCTTGTTGTTGTTCATATTAATAATATTTCCAGAATGTAATTGGTGACCGGTCATGTTTAGTCCATTTAGTTTGCTTAACTAGCTTAGTTCATTTCGTTTGCATAGTTTAGTTCACTTAGTTTGCTTAGTTTGCTTCAATGCTTTAGATTGCTTAGTTTGCTTAGAGTCTAGTTTTCTTAACCTTCTAAGTTCACTCATAGTTGGATTTAAGTTCAGTAGTTTCTTTCTTGTATCAGAAGAATAGTTTTAGTCGCATTTCAGTCTCGTTTTAGGATGAAATAGAAGTAGCTAGTTTCTGAAATTTTGATTAACATAGATGGCTCTTTCTTATTCTAGCTCTTAAATAGCTTATTCGCTGCTTTCCTTGCACTGTAGCATCACGTGCATTAACCAGCTGGTGGTTAAGATCATCCAATCTTCTCTTCCCTTAGTTTAAATCGTTTTCTTCCATCCGGACTGTCATTCGAAATGTCATTCGGACAACTATCCGGATTGTCATTCGGACCTCAGTACTTTTTGCATTGTTTCATGCTTATTTTGAATCCAGTTTCTTAGGCTTTTAACTGTAATATTTCTTGCTTTTAATTAGTAGTCTTAGATGTAATTAAGATATTGTTTTACATTGCATAAATTTTTAATTAAGTTTTATTATCATTCTTCATTTCCATCTCATCTTCTTTAACTTTGCTTTACTTGTTTTTTAAGTTATGCCTTTCATGTTTGATTTGCTAACATGCTACTCATCTAGAACTCATTAGTTTCATTCTTAGGGTAGTTTATTATATGTTCTTAAGATTTAATTTGGATTAAAGTTAATAATTTCATTCTCTAAGTATCTTTGTTTTGATAGTTTCTTCGTAAAGCATAGGATCAGTTTTCCATTCACACAGATAATGAAGATGTTCATCGAATAGGGTTTGGTTCAGAAATAAGTATCTTTATCAAGTTTTCTACTTGCTTCTATATAAATATATTTATCAAGTTTTCTACTTACTTACAAATCAAATCTAGTTCAATTACATGTCTTTATTAAGTTTTCTACTTGTTTCTAAGTTACATTAGTTTCATATCATTTTACTGATAGATAGGAAATAAATCGCAATGTTTAAAGTTAATTGTAGTTGGATAATCTCTAGTTTACATTTATTTGGAGAAGTTAAATTAGACTTGCTTAAATTTTGGTTCCTTTGTACTTTTGAAAGTCACTTTGACACCTTCTCTCCCATCCCCATTACATTTAATACACTTCCTCAGAATCCCCAAGGAGAATGGAATTAGGTAGTTTAGTGTAGTCTTGAATATTAATGCATGAATCATTGTTGAATTTATTAGGTAGTATGTAGTATTACTTTGAGTTAACATAGTTTCTTGTTTTCATAATTAATGGTCATAGATAGGTTTTCAAATTCACTTACAGTTATTTCTAATTCCTAGATTCGAGTTTTTAATCAGCAGTTTCCAATTTCAACAAGTAGTCTTGTTCCAGTTTAGTTTTGCTTTCCAAAATAATATTGTTGTTCTTCTATCTTTCAGTCGTTATCCCTAGAGTAGAGTAGTATAGCTTGATACTATTTTGATCTGCTTGTTTAACTAGGTTTAATTAGTTCCTTTGTTGTCTTTCTGAAGTTTGACTTGGTTTTTCATTTTGAAAGATCTTTCGATCTTTTCTTTATTAAATATTTCTAAGGTCTGACAAGCCGAAATCTTAGGTACCATTCTACCTCAGCGTATACTTTTCCTCAACTCTAAGATTACCAACCCTGGTCAATAATTAAATATTAGGTGGTTCTTTGAGATAGCTCACACACCCAACATTTTGGCTCCATTGCCAGGGAGTTGAAGATAGGTAGAATTCAATTGTAGGTAGGTAGAATTCTCTTTCAAAATTTAGTGATAGATTTGAATTTTTCCCTTTGAAACTGAGAAATAGGTTGGTGGCGGGTGAGTGGTAAGATGAGAGGTAAGAACCTGCGCATCTGTTATAACAGGCATCCCCAAACCCAACCATTGTAGTAATGTAATTAGAATTTATTTTAGTTATAGTTTTATCTTCATGGATAGGTCTAGAGATTCAAAAGGTAGATACATTAAATAGTAACCAAAATACTAAAATCCCTACTAACATGTTCGGGGGGCATCCCACCCCAACTACTAACTCAGCAGAAAGGTATCGGAAAACAAACAAAGGGGATAGTCCTACTTGAAAAGCCAAAGAAATTCTTTTTAGGGACTATTTAGGGGAAACCATAGGGACATCAGAAGAGTCATTCTATAAAGAAACATTACTAGAAGATCTTCCACATTCCATATTCACCAAGAAAAGAAAAACCTAGGTTTTCTCTCTTCGGAAACCAAGCCTACATGGATCAGGAAGATCATGATGAGGTAATACACAATGAAGAAAAAGGAGAAATTCAAACCAAAGGGACTTTTAGATTTCCCATTTTAGACATTGCACAGGATGTAACCATGAAGCACATCCCTCCTTCCTAATTACCTACCTTTTATGGGAAAAGTAGTGAGGATTCGGATACCTTCTTATTTGAATTTGACATCTTGTGTAGAATTTATAAATACCTACAAGATGGCCAAAAGTTAAAACTTTTCCCTGCCACATTAAAAGACTCCGCTCTTCGATGGTTTAAGGGGTTAGGAGAATCTAGTATTAAAACTTGGGGAGACATGAAGACTGCATTTTTACAAAAGTATTAAGATTATTATAAATATAAAGACCCTTGAAATGACATTTTCAAAGTACAACAACCTGAGGATGAGAGCCTAGAAGACTACCTTGAGAGGTTTAACCATGTCCTGCATAAATCAAAATATAGTGACCTTCGAGAGGATGCAGTTGGAACACTCCTCCTTAAGGGAATTTGAGAAGAATTTTAGGAAATCTTAACCTCGTGGCAGTAGAAGACACCTCTCAGAAATCTTCCACATAGATTTGTGATGTGTAGCAGAGGGAAAAGTAGGAGACACTTTTGGGAATCTTATACTAGAAATTTAAAAGGGAATAGCTCTAGTCCTGATGGAGTTACAAGGGTAGATTTGGGAAACCTGTTAGAAAAATTTAAAACAGACATCTTAGGAGCTATGGGCTCTCAACTAGATACACTACAAGCTAAGAGGAGACAGGATGAAGAGCGTGTAGCAATGAGTATCTTCTATCCTAGGTGTAAAACTAAACATCCTCAATGGGAATGTCCATTGAATAATATTTCAGTCTGTCACCCTTGCACAAAAGAATGTCCAATAGATAATTATCCATCATTGCCTGGTTTTCAAGCCATATATAGGAGTGGAAACTTTGGAGAAACATCTAGGAGGCCTTGGAAACCTATAGATCAACCATCCTACCAAGACCCATCATTTCAATTTCCACCCTATCACCATTATCAACCTCCTCAACAATGGGACACTTCAGGTTGGAAAAATTGGCCACCTCAGTACCCCTCTCAGTACAGTGGGCACATGGACGGAGAGGAAAAGATTATGCTCAACCTCCCCCTCCCATGCCCAACTACCCTTACCCACCTAATATCCAGCAACTTTTTCCTGGATTTGCACCTCCTTCACTATCCCCTATTTCAAATCAACCTCACCATTTCCAAAACATGAATTCTCCAAGACCCACAATATTACCTGCACAACCGATACCAAACCCTAACAAAAATCCCACCCAAGCTCTCAACAGAATTGGGTTACAACTTCTTCCATCTTATGTTATAACCACCACACCAGTACATGAAATTCAATTGCGGTCTGGAAGAGTTGTGAAAGATAAACCCAAATCATCAGTTGTCATTCAAGTGCAAAATGTCTCTCAACAAGAGGAAATGGAACTGGTTGAAGGGGAAGTCTCTCCTTCTCCTAGTTCTTGAAATTTTGAAAGGGTTCTCTTCAATTGTACAGATGTAAATATATCTTTTCTTCGTTTTTAATAAGCAAGAGTCATTTTTGACAGTTGATTGTGTATTCACAGAAAATTTTACTCTTATGATCAGCTCATAAGAAGTGAAGACTCTTTTCTCTCTCTAGCATTTCATACAGTTTTTATGTACATATGTTGTTATTTTGAATCATGTATTAATAAGTCGTTTATAGTTTCGTTACAGGGATCACATCTTCAGCTTACAAGGACATCATTTGAAAAGGGAAGTGCTCTAAAATTCATTACACATCTTAAACATTTTCAAATGAAAAGCTAAAATGATCTTGTATCACTCTTAACCATTTTCTTTTATGATTCTTTTTTAATGAACTTCATTTTTATGCTCATATGGTATTTGATTCAAATATGCAAATTCATGATCTATCATTAACAATTGCTTAAAACCTGCTATAATCAACACATTTCTCAGAGAGTTTTTATCTTACCTATGGACTACTAGTTCATCTTGGACTCATCATCAAAACTTGTCTCTTAATCATTCTTTAAAAACTAATCCCAAGGGTCAATGATATTTCTACTTGTGGGGAACACTACTAATCTCTTATGAAGAAGATAGACTAAGAGGTCAAAGACAACTTTAGGTTATTCTCTTTTGATATGATCAGTAATGCAGGCTATTGTAAATAAAGCTATCCATAATGTTCACTCTAAAAATTTGAATTATGTGTTTAGCAATGCTTAATACACTCTTGTGCCAATTGACTTCCATATGCTAACATCATTATACAAAGCAAACCCACAGAGGTACTAAATAGGCTCACTGGCAGCGGGTCCATGCTAAGTAAAATCTTAAAAAAGGAAGCTCAGTAAATGCAAGTAAACCCGTCGGGGTACTGAACAGGCTCGCTGGCAGCGGGGCTATGCTTGCATGGTACCAAGATAAACCTGCAGGCCTGCTGGAAGCGGGGAAATATCGGGTAAAAGAGATACGGTTAACACATTACTATGCACATGACTCATTTTACAAATCAGAAAACACAAACACATGTTTTGGCCAATTATTTATAGTGTCATTAGAGAATAGCTGTAAGTTGGACTTAGACCCTGCCATCTAATTCAAACAATATCTAGGAAATATTTATCCTAGAAGTGGAACCCATAACCATGGAAATCTAACGAACTCAAGCGTGAACTTTATCTCTATTCTTGAGATGACAAGAGATCTTTTAGAATGAGTCGTGGATGATTGGTTTTCCTATGGCATTTTTCGCATCAATTACACCACTATTATTCATATGGCCTTTATAAGCAAGGCTATTTCTAAATTTGCATGTAGGAATCATTTCCATTTTTAGTTAAGTGTTTATTTTTCAATAAAATAACAGTATTTCAGAATTGTTGGCTAAACTATTAAATTGAAAATTTGTATACCAACTAGTTTTTTTTAATTTTTTATGGCTTGAGGACATGCCATGATTTTGGTTTGGGGGAGGTTCGAAACTATATTATGATCTGATTATTTAGTTCAAAACTATTTTATGATCTGATTATTTACCAGAAATCTATTTATCTCTAACAAAGTGATAGGTGTTTTCAGGAAAAATGTAAGTAATGAAAGAAGGATTGCTCTAATCAATAAGGAAGAACGCAACTGAAAGCTCCAAAAAAGCCGGTCTTCAGCATCTTTTTCCCAGTAGCAACCTCAGAAGTTCCCTGCAAAAATTAGCTTCATTCAGCATTAGCAAGCAAATCTTGTACAGACCAAAGTCTGTATGAAGGGTTGAATGACGGGTCGAATGCCGATCCGAATGAGGTGACAAACAAAGGAAAACAAACAACGACCCAATTGCCAAATCAAACCATAGCTTGTATAAATATTAATAAGTGTGCCAAAGACATTTAAAATTTTGATTTTTGTTGATATATCTGATTAACTAATCATGCCAAGGATCAAATTAAAAGTCATTTTTGCATACTCAAATGAATTGGTCAATCATGCACTTTGGGCGATTTTTAAAACCATCATATGACTATCATATGATCCTTATCCTTTATTTAATATCTATCGTGCTATCCATCATTCATTTATTAAGTCACTATGATTTTATTTATGTGTAATTATGTGTCTAAATTCATAATAAAGATTAGGTTCAACTTGTCCAAATTTTTACTTTGGACATGGTTGAATACATCACAAGCCATACGAATTCATAATCACGTATTTATAAGGTGGCACACGATTCAAGGCAACTGACTGATATCGTATCACTCATACGTGTGAAATATTCCTCCACGATCATTCAACCGCTCAAACGGACCTCGCTTTAAACCTACCCCCTGCGGAAATTCTGCTTCATCTTTCTCATTTTCCATCCGCCCTGAACCTATCAGTTACGTCCTCTGCAATTAATTGCACCCCTTGTATCCATTTGCATCCCCCATCCTCTGCCCAACAATGCCAATCCGTTACGAGCCTGGATGTTACCAGGACCTCCTCCGCATTCCTGAGTTCAAGGCTTGCCATGAAGTATCTTTGGGATCTAGATGGGGTCCGTTCCTTCGCCTTCTTAACGGTTATGACCACGAAATCTCCCTGCTCTTTGCAAAAGGATTCGATGGTAAGACAACCCATATCGGCCATCTCACTTTTCTGGTGACGGAAGAAGCCATAGCATCGGCCACGAAATTGCCCAAGGAAGGTGCCCGTTGGCACAAACATCTATTTCTTCCACGAACGGCCCATGAATTCTCCCTCAAGGCCGAATATCAGCATGTTGAAGGTGAAAAAGGGGTCCACATGGAATGGGTTAAGCCTAAATACCTCGAGCCACTGACTGCCATCATACATCTTATCACTTGTGAAGGTAAGTTTTCCGTTTTCAAAGCTTGTCATTTCCGATTATTTGCACATTTCGTTAATAACCAGTATAGATCCATCTTAAACCCGTATCTATTGAGCATCGAGAGGGATCCAATTTCTTGAGGTGTATTTCTTTTTTTAAATTTAAACTCAAGATTTTTTATCTCTCTTGATTTATAGATCCGGGTTTAAGCTTTAAGTTTTTATTTTATAAACGAACATCTATTTTTTAATTACTTTTCATAAGATTTTATTTTATGAACCAACATGGATTTTTTTAAATACTTTCCATGATTTTTTATTTTATGAGCCGATATGATTTTTTTTAATTATTTTTTAATTAAAAAAATTACTTTTTACGTTTTATTAGATGTAACGATACATGTGACACTACATCATACACGTTACAACATATCCCCCATACTGGACTGTAGAGCACCTTATTTAACTCGGTGCAATCAGGCCCTAAATTTCCCTTCTATTTCCTGAAAAGCCTAGAAAAAATGTCTAGTCAGGTTAGGAAGAATACTGTTAACCCTGTTGGCAGTTTGTACAATCATTGTCTTATAAAAATCCTGATCACTCGCCAGTTGGAAGAAAAGGGGAAAACTTGGGAACGCTTTGTCTTTGAAGCCCTGAACCCTCATCTAGTCAAGAAACCCATAGTCAAATCCCCTGCCTCTCATAAATGCCATCGTTTCCTAACCCGAGATAATGAGCCGGCCCAAAACCATGCCCAAGAAGAAAAGGTTGTCAACTCTGTAAGGTTTAGTGAGGGCCCCTTGGGAGCAATACACCCTGGTCATTCACCATCTCTTGAGCATGTCCACGAGGAAACCACAACGGAACTCCCATTATTTTCACTCATACCCACAAATTCAAGAAGGGATAATCGCAACCAGTCGATCGACACGACCGTCATCCAGTCCGTCGACCAGACCGCTGTTCAGTCCATCAATCAGTCATTCATTGAGCCAATGCACCCAGACAACCCTGATGACCAAGCAAATGACTCTGTCTTTGAGTCCCCTCTCCTCGCGTTGGCGAATTTATCAGCCAGTTTACTTAAAGACCCTGTCTTGAAGCCTACCTCTGCACATATTGAAGATAAGGTCCCTGAGGCACACATTACACCTGCTGATCCCGAACCATCTCTAAGGGGATGAAGCCCTCAAAAGGACCCCGTGTCTTTAACAAAAGTATCTATTCCACTCCAGCAGACTGTGGATAGATTAACCCAGGACGTAGCAGAGCTAAGAAGCCAGAATGAAAAATATGAAGAGATCATTTCTGGGCTTCATCAAGAGAACAAGGACATGCTTTTCCAGGTGAAGTGTGTGGAAGATTTAAATGAATCCAAAACAGCCTCCAACATCTCTCTTCGTTTGAAGCATGATAACTTGAAGGACCAGCTCCATAACTTTAGAACTAAATGCACTTCCTCGTCTAAGTCGAAGGCAACTGCTACTGCAACTCAGCTTTCTTCCTAAATTTTTCTCTGTTTGCTCAGTGGGACCTAGCATATCTCCGGTTTGGGGGAATGTTGGTGTCCATTTTGTCATCATTTTTGAACATCAATTACACTCTGATTGGCATTATTTTCACCATTTTTGATGTAATAAGTCATTTTTCTTGCCATTCAGACCGTCAAACAGAACAGGTACACGTATATTCACACATCACATGAATTTTGGGTAAAAATCGTCATTTTGTGATTTATTGATGTTTAATTAATATTTCTTGGCTTGCTTGGAAAATACATTTCATTCTACAAGTTGTGGCTCTCAAACGAACCTTCACTCAAACGTGTATCTACGTTACAAATGATTAGCTGTATTCAACCCACCATTCAAACCTGCAAGATCATTGGTTGAGATATTCTCGCGCCGTTAGGAAGCAAACTGTCATATGGGTTTTGTTTAGAACGTGGCCCCTATGGTGCGTCAGCTGGTGTTTTGGAAGATTCCCTCTCCGGCACGTTCATCTCAACAACACATTTCTCTGCCACGTCAAAGGAATATCAAACGTCTCAATGACTGCGTGAAGGAAACTAACACCTTGGAACCTAGTATATGCTCGGTGCACTGTCATGAACTGTTATGGGACCGTTCCTTGGCCATGAGCTGTCGTAAGCTGCTAAGCTGAGCCATTTGGTGGCATTAAGATTGCCTATTATTAGAGCATTCGACCACTAAAGGGTTGACTTGCTCCCCCAATTGTAACACTGTATATATAGACATCCTCATGACGAGACGAGTTAGTCAGTTAGTCATTCAGTCAGTCATTTTCATCTTTAATCCTGTTAATCTTTTCTAGCTTCAAATGGATACAAAAACACTATAACTCTATTTTTATTTAATACATCTCTGTTCTATATTTATGAAGATTTATCAGCATGCATGGTGATTGACTGATTAAGGCTCTGCCTCTGTTTGCTGAGAAGGGCCCCTCAATAACCAGTGGTATTCCGTCTATGTACATAATTTGTCTTTGTCTTCTGCAGATAAGTTGTGTTGTTATTTTATTTATGTATTTGTTCTGTATATGATATCTTTGTCTTGTGATATGAGTGACGCTGTGCTATTTATATAAATGATGTTTCTATTTTATGTTATGTATATCTTGTTGTTGTTCATATTAATAATATTTCCAGAATGTAATTGGTGACCGGTCAGGTTTAGTCCATTTAGTTTTCTTAACTAGCTTAGTTCATTTCGTTTGCTTAAATAGTTTAGTTCACTTAGTTTGCTTAGTTTGCTTAGAGTCTAGTTATCTTAACCTTCTAAGTTCACTCACAGTTGGATTTAAGTTTAGTAGTTTCTTTCCTGTAGCAGAAGATTAGTTTTAGTCACATTTTAGTCTCGTTTTAGGATGAAATAGAAATAGCTAGTTTCCTAAATTTTGATTAACATAGATGGCTCTTTCTTATTCTAGCTCTTAAATAGCTTATTCGCTGCTTTCCTTGCACTGTAGGATCACATGCATCAACCAGCTGGTAGTTAATATTGTCCAATCTTCTCTTCCCTTAGTTTAAATCGTTTTCTTCCATCCAGACTGTCATTTGGACAGCTATCCGGATTGTCATTCGGACCTAAGTGCTTTTTGCATTGTTTTCATGCTTATTTTGAATCCAATTTCTTAGGATTTTAACTATAATATTTCTTTCTTTTAATTAGTAGTCTTATATGTAATTAAGATATTGTTTTACATTGCATAAAGTTTTAATTAAGTTTTATTATCATTCTTCGTTTCCATCTCATCTTCTTTAACTTTGTTGTACTTGTTTTTTAAGTTATGCCTTTCATGTTTGATTTGCTGACATGTTACTGTTCTAGAACTCATTAGTTTCATTCTTAGGGTAGTTTATTATGTGTTCTTAAGATTTACTTTGAATTAGAGTTAATAATTTCATTCTCCAAGTATCTTAGTTTTGATAGTTTCTTCATTAAAGCATAGGATTAGTTTCCCATTCGCACAGATAATGCAGACGTTCATTGAATAGGGTTTGGTTCAGAAATAGGTATCTTTATCAAGTTTTCTACTTGCTTCTATATAAATATCTTTATCAAGTTTTCTACTTGCTTCCAAATCAAATCTAGTTCAATTAAATGTCTTTATTAAGTTTTCTACTTGTTTCTAAGTTACATTAGTTTCATGTCATTTTACTTATAGATAGGAAATATATCGCAATGTTTAAAGTTAATAGTAGTTGGATAATCTTTAGTTTACATTTATTTGTAGAAGTTAAACTGGACTTGCTTCCATTTTGATTCCTTTGTACTTTTGAAAGTCACTTTAACACCTTCTCTCCCATCCCCGTTACATTTGATACACTTCCTCGGAATCCCCAAGGAGAATGGACTTAGGTAGTTTAGTGTAGTCTTGAATATTAATGCATGAATCATTGTTGAATTTATTAGGTAGTCTGTAGTCTTACTTTGAGTTAACATAGTTTCTTGTTTTCATAATTAATGGTCATAGATAGGTTTTCAAATTCACTTACAGTTATTTCTAATTCCTAGATTCGAGTTTTTAATCAGCAGTTTCCAATTTCATCAAGTATTCTTGTTCCAGATTAGTTTTTCTTTCCAGAATAAAAATTGTTGTTCTTCTATATTTCGGTCGTTATCCCTAGAGTAGAGTAGTATAGATTGATACTATTTTGATCTGCTTGTTTAACTAGGTTTAATTAATTCCTTTGTTGTCTTTCTGAAGTTTGACTCAGTTTTTCATTTTGAAAGATATTTCGATCTTTTCTTTATTAAATATTTTAAGGTCTGACAAGCCGAAATCTTAGGTACCATTCTACCTCAGCATATACTTTGCTTCAACTCTAAGATTACCAACCCTGGTTGATAATTAAATATTAGGTGGTTCTTTGAGACAACTCACACACCCAACAACTGTATTTTAACCATGGAAAAACACGCATGAAGCCAAACCATAATAGTGAGGCATTACCATATATTTTTGTTGGGGATATGATCCATTCTATAGGATCCTTCTTTATATATTTGTCCTAAATAACTAAGGACCACAAACCCGAACCGAACAACCCACACCATAGACTCTTTAGACCAAGAGCCACATTGAACCAATATAAGTTCTTTATATTCCAACCTCTAAGCTTATTTTTCAGAGAAATATGATCCCATTTTACTAAATGATATTTCTCGCCATCTAGGTTATCAACCAACAAAATTTGATACATTATAGAGTTTAGCTTCTTCAAAGTCGATTGTGGTAACTATTCCATCAAGAACGAGTACACTCGCATACAAGTGAGCATAGATTTCAACAATGTCACTTTTCCACCAAGCCGATAGATAACTGTGACACCACGGATTGATCTTCTTTTCAAATTTCCTAACAATTCATATCCATTCATTTGTCCCATAACCATTGTGTTTAATAAAATATCTTTGATATTTAAAACCCTCATCAATATAAGGCAATCTGAAAGGAAAGAAATTGGTAATTTAGGAAATTATTTCATCCTCCACGTTATTACACAAGAAAGAAAACTTGTTTATACTTCTATCCCAGTTGCAAAGAAAAAAACCTGTATCATTTCTGCAAATAGCTTCCATTAATGTGCATTGCCTTTGCCAAAAAGTACAACATCATCCACAAAAAGTAAATGGGTGATGAAAAATTTTGGAGCAATTTTAATGCCAATCATCTTTCCTTCATTCCTAGTAGCACATATCATTCTATAAAGTCCCTCAATAACCAAGAGGAAGACTAGTGGAGAAAGAGGGCATCCTTGCCTCAAGCCCCTCGAACTTTGAAAAAAAACTTAAGGAGTATCATTTATCAGCACATCAAAATTTGTTGATATCACACAAGCCAAAATCCAGTTTGTGACAAAAAGAGGGAGATCCATTTGAAGAAGTATAAGTCTCAAAATTACCCAGTTAACTTGATCATAGGCCTTTACAAGGTCCATTTTTAGAATCAAAGCACTCATCTTACTAGTCTTTATAGTGTGAAGACATTCTTGATATATCCCAACAACATCAAGTATTTTCCTATTGGCTGAAAAACCGAACTGTTCTTTGGGCATCAATCAGACAAGTTTGGCTTAATTCTGTTAGCTATAATTTTAGTGATAATTTTATAAGCCAAGTTACATAAAGCTATAGGTCCAAACTCATTGAAGTTCTTCGGCTTACCACACTTTGGTATGAGTACCAAAAAATTTGCATTCAAACCACCGCATATCCAACCCTCCCTTCTAGAAAATTCTATCATTTGCATGAGATCATCACCCATAATATAAAACAAAAACAAGGAAAAGTTCTGCAATCCACCCATGAGGGCCTGGACTCTTATCCTTCGCAAAATTCCAAATGACCTTTTCCACTTCCTCCAAAGAAATAGCTCTTCCCACATCCAAACCTTCCTCAAGAGAGAAAAAAGAGGGATAATACTTAAGGAGTTTTAAATCATCATCAATATTATTAGTACTAGGATTAGTAAAAATGTTCAAGAAATGTTCTTTAGCAACTTTTTCCAAATCTTTTTTCTCACATATCAAATTCCCATTCTGATCCTGTAAGTCCCAAATGGCATTGATAGTATGTTTATGTAACGCAAAAATGTGAAAAAATTGTGTGTTCTCGTCACCCAAGGACACCCACATAACTCTACTCTTTAACCGCTGGTAGGTTTCTTTTTGTTCCAAAAGATAATCATGTTTTCCTTCCAAATATTGCAATTCAAGCGTTTCCTCTTCAGCGAAGATACCCTATGGATTATGCCTGAACATATCCTTCAGCCTTGAATCAATGAAATTCAAAACCTCTTTGCCCCTGGATTTTTTAACCTTCTCAAATTGTCTCGTGAATTAAGATTATGTAAGGCTAGTAACTATAATATGATATCATATTTTTTTATTTAACTTGATAATTAAAAAATAATAAAAAAATTAAAATATTTTATTGTAATTAAATAATACAAAATTTAATCATTCTAATGTTTATAATCACTTTTAATTACTCATCTAAACTAAATACAAATATATAACAACTCTATAAAATGAATACTAAAACATAAAATATAACTGAGGTCAATAATTATATTATTTTCTTTATCTAAACATATATATGATAAACAAATTGTAATGTCATTAAATTTCATTAAAAAAATTAATATAGGTATATTTTAAATAGATTTTCAAATTTCAATAAAAAATTAATACATTCATTTAATTTAATTTATTTATAATTTATTAATAAATATATAGTGATCTATCTTCATTTAAAGTTAGAATATAAATATTAAATTTTAATTTTGAGAAAAATAACAAAAAGAAATTTTAAAATAAAAAATAAAAAAAATGAAAAAATTCATCCCACTAGACTACATAGATGTATGAAACATAAATTAAAACATTTTAATTATCAAAAAACTATTTTTTTCAAGAAATTGAATAATGAAATCTCGATTTTTTTTTTTTAAATTTTGATCCTTAAACTATTTTGAAAAGTTTGTTCAATTCAATCCATCTCATTATTATGTTTTTTTAGAGAAAAAAATTCTTAATTTAATTTACTAAACAGAAGTTATGCAAACTGTGATTATCTTCACACATAATAACTCCTAAATTTACATAATAAATATACAAATTCAAAAAACAAAATATATCTATATTATAATAGAACAGACAATAATGACATGTAAAAATAACAAAAATAGAACATTAATCCTATAAAGCTAAATAACATAACAATTCTGCAATATAAAAACATTCTTGAAATTACAAAATAAAAGAAGGATTGAAGAAAGAGGAAGATTGAGTTGACTATTTTATCTTCTCGAACCTCAAAGTAGGGATCATCATCAGGAGAAGGATAACAAGTTCAAGCAAAAAAAAGCATTACACTGGAGCTTGCTGTACAAATGTCCATAATCACTACATTTACAAAGCTTGCAAAGTTCAACAAAAGGACATGAAACATGAAACCCGAACCTGATATCCAAAGAAATATTAGAAAAATAATTAAGTTCCAAGAAAACTAAGTTAACAAAAGGACATGAAAGGACGTGATCTCCATTATATGGAACGCACACTAATATTAATTTTAAATTTCAATCATAATGGCAAACAACGTCTCAATAAAATCCACAGAGCCAGTAGGTCTCTGAATGGGAATGACAACCTACTCTCCAGCTGCACATCCTATAGGCGGAGGCTTCAACATATAGAAAACATTATCACCTTCAACATAACTGCTGACAAAAATCATGTCACGCCAGGCTACACAGTACATAATATTTCCCGCAAGGGTTTGTCGAAGAGAACCCACTGCCCTCCAAACGTTTTCATTGGAGTCATATTCCCGAATCGTTCCCTGCTCCTTTTCTAAGGAATAGAAGTGCCCGTCCGAAGAACCAACCGTACATCCAAATAATCTAGGGCCATTCCAATCCCCCACCGTCAACATATTTGGAAGAGTTGTCCAAGTCCCCGTTTTTCGATCGTAAACTTCCGCATCCTCCGGATGACTATTACCACCAATAACGAAGAATTTGTCGTCTATGAAAGAACCACAGCAATCCGCACCCTTCCTTCGGTTCATATAAGGAAGAAGCTTCCACTCGTCTTTCTCCACATTGTAAACTGTCGCTCCTCGCTGAACTTCTCGATCGCATTCAATTCCTCGGGCATTGTAAACGACTTCTCCATCGTGGTCAGTTCCTCCAACAATGTAAACCATTCCTTCGAGGGAGATGGAGCAAGCGAAATAATTTATGCAACGTAAACGATACCTTCCGGCGAGATGGGGCATGTTTGCGCCGCGGCTGCATCTACCAGATGATAAATCATAGATGAAAATAGTGTGGAGTACTTGCTGGAAGTTGGAGTTCCATCCACCTATCACAAGAAGCTTCCAATTCACAGAAATGCAGTGGCAATGCATTGGAATTCCTGCATGACGATCGCCATGGAATTTGGGAATGCAAGGGAGTGTTTCCCAGGTGCCCTGTTGAGGGTCATACATAGTAATCACAATACAATATTTCAAGTTTGGGAACTCGATCAAGCATATACATTGCTGAGAAACCCCCGAGATTTCTTCTTTCTTGATAGAAATGCGGATTCTTCACTGTGGCCTCCCAACTTTTGTATACCGCTGCGAGGTTATTGTGGGATGTGTAATGCACACTTAGGAGACATTCTCGACCTAATTCCTCTGGAAGAGATGGAAAAAGTTCCATAATCAAATTGCACTATGCACTAACCAAATACAAACTGATATTATTGGAACGGAGTTTGCTAATGATTCTAATGGAAGCGAGTATGAAGATGAGACTTGCGATTTAATGCCTGGGCTTTAAAGCCTAAAGGTCACACGTGAAATGCGAGTAAAATCCTTGAAGAGAGGAGAACTAAGTTCAAGATGAGATATGCTAGGGTTAGGGTTAGGTTACTATGTTGTAGGTGTAGTTGTGGTTAAGTGGTAGATTTGTAGGAGTTTTTTATTAGCGCTCCACTTTTATAGGTCACTATTTTGTGTTTAGTTGTGGTTAAGTGGTAGATTTAGGAGAATTTTATATTAACCCTCCACCTATTTTAAGAGTGAAGGTGTTTTGGTTCTAAAATTTGAAATCTGTTCACGATAAGATATGCTAGGGTTTCAAAATAACAAGGATCCGAAACCATAAATATTATTACTCTGTAAATTAATATTATTATAATATTATTACTCCGTAAAATAATATTATTATAGTAATGTTAGGTCAGTTTGTTGTCGATATAGTTGTGGTTAAGTGGTAGATTTGTAGGAGCTTTTTATTAGCGCTCCACCTTTATAGCGCACTATTTTGTGTTTAGTTATGGTTAAGTGGTAGATTTATGACAATTTTTTATTAACCCTCCACCCATTTTAAGAGTGAGGGTGTTTTGGCATCTAAAATTTGAAATCTGTTCAAGATATGCTAGGGTTTCAAAATAACAAGGACCCAAAACAATAAATATTATTACTCCGTAAATTAATATTATTCCGTAAAATAATATTATTATAGTAATGTTAGGTCACTGTGTTGTCGGTTTAGTTGTGGTTAAGTGGTAGATTCGTAGGATTTTTTTATTAGCACTCCTACAACATTTTATTTTATTTAGTATCTCTTGCTATTTTTAATAGAAATGATTAATTTAACATTTTAACCCCATAATATCAACTAATGACCCTCTCTTTTATTGTAAACTGACATAGAGAGGAGGGGAGAGAGATAGAGAGGAGGGGGTTTTAGGCTAGGGGGAATAGCAAAGAGATAGAAAGGAGGGGATTTTGGGCTAGGGGGAGGATAGAGAGGAGGGGGTTTGGGGCTAGGGAGAGTAGGGGGTTTTGGGACAGGGAGAGGAGGGGAGAGAGATAGAGAGGAGGGGGTTTTGGGCTAGGGGGAGTAGCAGAGAGATAGAAAGAGTAGGATGGTTAGGGATGGGGGAGAGGTTAGGGAGAGGTAGAGCGGGTTTACACACACACACACAGAGGTGTAAAACCAGGGAAGAAAAAGAGTGATGTCAATGATGATGAAGACGATGATGATGATGATGATTATGATGACGATGATGAATATCATCATGAAGATGATGATGATGATGGTGATGATGAAGATGGTGGTGATGATGATGATGATGATGATGATGATGAAGATGATCATAAACATGATCATGATCATGATGACGATGAAGATGATGGCGATGATGAAGACGATGAAGATGATGGTGATGATGACCACAACGATGATGATGATGATGAATGATGATGATGGTGAATGATGATGATAGTGAATGATGCCGATGGCGAATGATGAGGAGGAGGAGGAGGAGGAGGAAGATGGAGATGACGATGACGATGATGAAGATGGTGATGAGGATGAGGATGATGATGATGATGATGATGATGAAGATGATGATGAATATGACGATGAGGATGATGAAGATGGAGATGATGGTGATGATGATGATGATGATGATTGATGATTGATGATTGATGATTGAAATCATCAATCATCAATCATCATCATCGTCGACATCTCTATCTTCATCATCGTCATCATCATCATGTAGTCGTAGGGGAAAGGGGATTAGGAGAGAGCAAGAGGGGGGAGAGAGAGAGAGGTGTAGAAACAAGGAAGAGAGAGTGAGAGAGGGGGGGGTTAGTTAGGGGTAGGGGACTAGGAGGGGGGTTAGCGAGGGGGAGAGAGAGAGAGAGTGAGAGAGGGGGTTAGTAATGGTTGGGAGAGAGAGGAGAGAGAGAGAGAGAGGAGGGTTTTAGTTGTAGGGAGTGAGAAAGGGAGATGGGAGGTGTGGTTAGAGGTGGGTGGAGGTGTAGGGAAGAGAGAGAGAGACTGATAGAGCCTGGGTTAGTAAGGGATAGGGAGGGGAGGGGAGAGAGATAGAGAGGAGAGGGTTTTGGGCTAGGGGGAGTAGTAGAGAGATAGAAAGAGTAGGATGGTTAGGGATGGGGGAGAGGTTAGGGAGAGGGAGAGGGGGCACACACACACACACACACACAGTGATGTCGACGACGATGAAGATGATGATGATGAGGATGAGGATGATCATGATCATGATCATGATGATAATGATGATGATGATGATGATGTAGATGGTGATGATGATCATGATCATGAAGATGATGATCATGATCATGATGATGATGATGAAGATGATGATCATGATGACAATGAAGATGATGGTGATGATGAAGATGATGTTGATGACGACCACAATGATGATGATGATGATGATGATGAAGGCTGATTATGGTGAATGATGATGATGATGAGGAGGAGGAGGAGGAATATGGAGATGACGATGAGGATGATGATGATGATGAAGATGATGATGAATATGACGATGAGGATGATGAAGATGGAGATGATGGTGATGAAGAGGATGATGATGCTGATGATGATGGTGGTGGTGGTGGTGATGATAAAGAAGACATAACAAACTATCATACACTAGAGTGTATCCTAAATCATTAAGAATGTTAATCAAGGAATATCAAAAGATGTTTTTTTTTGTTGGCTAGAATTGCTCACATCCTATTGATAATATTATTTTTTATTGTAAAGTAGTTAAATGAGTCTACTCACCAAAAATATTTGAGCCCGAAAAAAGGAAATCGGGACAATTTCCGATCAAAAATATAAGTTAACTGGTCGTTTTCTTAAAGCAAGCATAGTCACCCAACCGAAATTTCCAACCCACCGCGAGTTTAACGTAGGTTAAGCGTATGGAGATTCGAAATTGCATTAAATTAGCACCTCTAGTAACTTTCTTGGAAGTGTAAGACATGCCCGGAATGGGTGGTGCAGTTATTATATGAGCCGCCTTTAGATCTACGTGGTGGAATGAAATCAATTGAGCATCCATGATTGATTGAGCATGGCGGGTAGTTTCAAAAAATTTCATTTCTCATGAATTTGAATGAGTGATTTTTATAACAATGTGTTTTGTTTTGGACTACCTGGTACCCTGCAACATAACCATAAAAACTTCTTTGTGTATTGTTTTGGACTGCCTGGTGATTATGTAAAAATGTCTTGTGGATACCTTCAGAATTTTAAATTGGCATAAGAAGCAGCATTACCTGATTAGACTCCTTTGGTGTGAAGTCTACCAACCTTGACTCATCCACACAAAATAATATTATTCTGACTCAAGTACGCTTGCATTGTACTTTATCTAGTCCCATCCTTATCTCAAGTGATAGTAAATTGCACTTGCCTGTCACTTTTGTTGATGGTAAAAAATGGAAAGAATCCGGACAGTAGCATATAGAATAAGATTGTAATGAATGCACTTGGTTGATATGGCATTGTGATATGGATTTGCTTTATTAGTTGCTCATATAGCTTTGATGTCAATGTTACAGTTTGTTAATGTGATAGATGTTAATATCAATATGTGTACATTTATCCAACAATGAAGCTATTATCTATTTTGGGAAAGTTGTTAAGTCGTTTCTATAGTCTACCATAGTATCGAAGATTGTTTTTTTTCATTACTGTTCAATTTGTCTTTCACTTGGTTTTTGACATTGTTGTTTAATTTGTCTTTCACTTGGTTTTTGACATTGTTGTTTAATTTGTCTTTCACTTGGTTTTTGACACTGTATTTTGTACATCATCTTCATGAATTTATAAAGATTTCCACGTTCTACAACTAGTTTTTTAATTTTGGTTCAAAAAGTGACTGATGTATGCATTTTTACAGAGCATGGGATTTTTAGTCTTAAAATGATTATATCAACAAATTTGGCCATGAAGATACCATGAATTTATCATAATAAAGAGTATCATAGCATAGGCATTAAACATATACTTATTCATAATTTGTAAGTATTTCGGTGAAATTGAAATTAATCACTAAAATCCTGATTTGTTATGTAAAAAACAGAGTGTTAATCTAGAAAAATGGGCTTAAAAAAATGCACGCCACAGTCCATACATATATTATTAATTTAAATTAATACCATGGGATTGAAGACATATATATGTTTGAAAAAAACCTCTTTCAGTTTCCTAAAATTATGTTTCATTTGCCCGCAATTAATTTGACAAAATAACAAATTTTATGTTTGGAACCAAGTCTTACCATGTTCATAAAAATGCCTGCCTAACCGTCACTATTGAGTATTTTTTAGTGCTTTAATTTGGAAATGGTGTGGTTTACTATTTTCCACCTTACTATACATACAGGTTTTCAATTTGGGTTCCAAAAGTGTCTGCAGTGTCATTTTTGCGGAGAATGAGATTTTTAGACTTAAAATGAGTCAACAAATTTTACCATTCATATATTATGACTTTATTATAGTAAAGAGTATCATACTTCATGCATTAAATATGTACATATTCATAATTTGTAAGTATCTTGGTCAAATTCAAAATTAATCAATAAAATTCTGAGTTGTTATGTAAGAAACTGAGTGTAAATCTGTAAAACTAGGATTACAAAAATGCACGCCACAACCTAGGCCCACAACACCAGGATAGTATCCTACTTCTATCATAATATAATTATTATACATGTATGAATTATTATATTTTATAAGTAGCATTGTCATAATTGGAAAAGAATGTCTAAATTCATCATTTTGTTTTGTAAAAACAGAGTATAAATCTGTAAAAATGGGCTTAGAAAAATGCCCGCCATAATGTTTTTAGAGGTAATTTTTAAAACATAATGCCATATACCTGGAGCTATATATACTATGGACAAAATCCTCCTTCGTAATTTTTAAAATATTTTTATTTTGTGTACAGTAAAGTTTTGAAAATTGTAATTTTTCTGTTTTGAACTTTATTTGACTAGGTCTGTAAAATGCATGCCTAGCCCTCATTGTTTAGTATTTTTGAGTGATCTCAGTTGGATATGGTGTTTTTTATTGTTTTACACCTTCCTGTATTTCTATTTTTCTAATCTTGGCTAAAAACATGCCTGTTGTGCAAAAACATTGCAAGGCTGCCTTGTAAATGTGAAATGCCCGCTTAGTCCACTAAAATGCAAGCATAAGTTCCATCCTTAGGTGTTTCTAAGTGGCTTAAGTTCGATAATATATGTTTCTTCTTCCCATGTTCTTACACATGTCCAAATATGTCTTATAATATTTGCATGAAGACCAGATATGTCTCATAACATTTGCATGAGGATCTTGTAGCAGGCCCACAGCCTCAAGATAGTATTCTATTTATATCATACTATATGTATTATACATGTATGACTTATCATAATTTATAAGTAGCATGGTCATAATTGAAAAGAATGTCTAAATTCACAATTTTGTTTTGTAAAAGCAGAGTGTAAATATGTAAAAATGGGCTTAGAAAAATGCCCGCCATAATGTTTATAGAGGTGATTTTAAAAACCTAATTCCATATACCTGGAGCTATATATACTATGGACAAAAACCTCCTTCACAATTTTTACAATATGTTTATTTTGTGTACAGTAAAGTTTTGAAAATTGCAATTTTTCTATTTTGAACTTTATTTGACTAGGTCTGTAAAATGCACGCCTAGCCCTCATTGTTTAGTATTTTTGAGTGATCTCAGTTCGATATGGTGTTTTTATTGTTTTACACCTTCCTGTATTTCTATTTTTCTAATCTTGGCTAAAAACATGCATGTTGTGCAAAAACATTGCAAGGCTGCCTTGTAAATGTGAAATGCCCGCTTAGTCCACTAAAATGCAAGCATAAGTTATATCCTTAGGTATTTTTAAGTGGCTTTAGTTGGATAATATATGTTTCTTCCTCCCATGTTCTTACACATGTCCAAATATGTCTCATAATATTTGCACGAAGTCCAGATATGTCTCATAACATTTACATGAGGATCTTGTAGTGGGCCCACAACCTCAAGATAGTATCCTATTTGTATCATACTATATGTATTATACATGTATGACTTATCATAATTTATAAGTAGCATGGTCATAATTGAAAAGAATGTCTAAATTCACAATTTTGTTTTGTAAAAGCAGAGTGTAAATCTATAAAAATGGGCTTAGAAAAATTCCCACCATAATGTTTATAGAGGTGATTTTCAAAACCTAAAGCCATATACCTGGAGCTATATATACTATGGACAAAAACCTCCTTCATAATTTTTAAAATATGTTTATTTTGTGTACAGTAAAGTTTTGAAAATTGCAATTTTTTTGTTTTGAACTTTATTTGACTAGGTCTGTAAAATGCATGCCTAGCCCTCATTGTTTAGTATTTTTGAGTGATCTCAGTTCAATATGGTGTTTTTTATTGTTTTACCCCTTCTGTACTTCTATTTTTCTAATCTTGGCTAAAAACATGCCTGCTGCGCAAAAACATTGCAAGGCTGCCTTGTAAATGTGAAATGCTCACTTTGTCCACTAAAATGCAAGCATAAGTTCCATCCTTAGGTATTTTTAAGTGGCTTAAGTTGGACAATATATGTTTCCTCTTCCCATGTTCTTACACATGTCCAAATATGTCTCATAATATTTGCATGAAGTCCAGATATGTCTCATAACATTTGCATCAGGCTCTTGTACCGGGCCCACAACCTCAAGATAATATGCTATTTATATCATACTATATGTATTATACATGTATGACTTATCATAATTTATAAGTAGCATGGCCATAATTGAAAAGAATGTCTAAATTCACAATTTTGTTTTGTAAAAACAGAATGTAAATCTGTAAAAATGGGCTTAGAAAAATACCCGCCATAATGTTTATAGAAGTGATTTTCAAAACCTAAAGCCATATACCTCGAGTTATATATACTATGGACAAAAACCTCCTTCATAATTTTTAAAATATGTTTATTTTGTGTACAATAAAGTTTTGAAAATTGCAATTTTTTTGTTTTGAACTTTATTTGACTAGGTCTGTAAATGCATGCCAAGCCCTCATTGTTTAGTATTTTTTAGTGATCTCATTTGGTTATGGTGTTTTTTATTGTTTTACACCTTCCTATACTTCTATTTTTCTAATCTTGGCTAAAAACATGCCTTCTGTGCAAAAACATTGCAAGGCTGCCTTGTAAATGTGAAATGCCCGCTTTGTCCACTAAAATGCAAGCATAAGTTCCATCCTTAGGTATTTTTAAGTGTCTTAAGTTGGAGAATATATGTTTCCTCCTCCCATGTTCTTGTACTATTCCATGTTTTCTTTTTGAGCCATAAAAAGTATTTTTTATACAAAAAAACTATATTTTGTATTAATGTTGATTATTTTGTTGATTTTGCAGAATAACTCATCAATGGATCATTTGAACCAGTCATCTCAACAAAATATTCCTCGAAAAAGAGGTCAACGCAAGGAATTAGAATTGAATAATATTCCAATTTTTCCCCGACATGATATTGTCCTTCAATTCACTCCTGTTTGGGGTAAAAGAGCTGCTATTCGTGCTATTTGTCAACAATGTCAAGCACTTACAGATCATAACTCCATACCAAAAAATAATAATATGAAAGCAACTATTGAAATTAGATGTCTTGTATGTAAGCAATGTGTGACAAACAACAATGTTTGTCAACAACCTAGGAAGCCTTTGACTCCAATTACAATTGAAGGAAACGGTAATGTACAAGATATAACTCTTGACCATACTATCAACTCTGATTCACATATTGTGGTCTGAAATGTCCCTCAAAGATCAACTGTTGATGATGTTGCCATTATAAATAATTTGTTTCAAAGTATAGAAGGTTGTTTTTCTCAACAACCTAGGTTGCCTTTGTCTCTGGTTACAGTTGAAGGGAATGAAAGTGTAATCCTACCTAGTGGACAACAATTTGAACATGCATCCCTTGAGAAGTTGGATACAACTAGAAGTCATGAAATAGTTGAAAGAACTACCTTTCATGAACAAATGGATAGAAATGCACCTACAAAAAATCAAAATTTTGCAGATGCACAAGCCTCAGTAGGAATGACTAAAGGACAAATGGATAGAAATGCACCTACAGAAAATCAAAATTATGCAGATGTACAGGCTTTAGTACAAATGCCTGAAGGACAAATGGATAGAAATGCAACTACAGAAAATCAAAATTCTGCAGATGTAGAAACTTCGGTAGAAATTCCAGAAGGACAAATGGATAGAAATGCACCTACAGAAAATCAAAATTCTGTAGATGTACAAGCTTCAGTAGAAATGCCTGAAGGGTGTTCAACAGATCAAACTACATATGCTGTAACTAGAAGGTCAGCAGGAAACCGCTTAAGGATGTCATCCTTATTGAGTCTTAAGAAGCGATCTAGATGGTTTAACCGCAGACTAAATGAGGGGTACAAAAAATTTAAGGAAATTGGTAAATGGTTCTCTAGGAAGTCACTTGAAGATGTAGATGAAAATTACATTATTTATGGAATTGGGTACTTCATGAGAAAAAACTATAGTCAAGATTCTAAATTTGAGGATGTTCTTGAACACCTAGATGGAGTGCTTCATAAACTTCGATCAATTGTTATGCAAGAGATCCATAATGATTTTATGCCTAGGAATATGGCTTTTGTATTTATTGAATCAAGCATGAGCCATAAGGCTTTGCAATGTCTGAAGCGGATTGACCGTCATGGTGTATTGCAAGGGGTTAGTCCAACTTCAGTTTCCAAGGAGATGAAAAAGTGGAGCAAAGAAGCTGAGGATATTGATATGGGTTGGGAGAGAACTAATGGTCTCACATATGGAGTTAGTGTGAAGCAAGTAGAGTCATATGCTTCCTTTATGGTTGAGTCCTATGAAAATAGGACTAGAAGTAGAGTCATTGAAGTTTCTTTCAAACTTGGTATTGATTCTCGTGTACATTATGATCAAGGTGGGCAGGTGTGTGAGATATTATTTGAGTTACTAGAAGATAGTGGCTTGATGTCATGTGTAAGCCTTGGAAAATGGGATGGAAAGGAAGAATATAAACAGGTTTTAGCACATGCTGCTGATCCTACAAATGAGGATAACTTACTGAATCAGATAAACAAACTTTCACAAGACGAGATCCTAATGCCAGATGGAAGGGTAGTGGAAGTGAATTTGTTCGAGTGCCATGATCTAGTGGCCATATGCAGTTTAGTATGCAATAATAATGTTTCTCCAATGGGGAATAATTTTTGTCCTTGGTGCATATGCCATAAAAAATCTATACGCATGGTTACAGATAAAATCAAAATTCAAGATGGGAATACTATTCGTAGAATTTCCAAGTTTTATGCAATGTCACCAAACTTGCTCATAGTACGTTTTACATATTTATTAAAAGTTTACTGATTTTTGTTGATATCTTGCAA
The DNA here is from genome assembly GCA_027924585.1 of Larix kaempferi. Lineage (NCBI taxonomy): Eukaryota > Viridiplantae > Streptophyta > Pinopsida > Pinales > Pinaceae > Larix > Larix kaempferi. Next base: position 11,375,205 of record BSBM01001197.1, on the reverse strand, counting down.
TGACTTTCTTAATCTTACTTTGGGTTAAAACTTTAGGAATTGAATCCTGCTTTGAAACAAAGCATTGAAGGATAGGAAGAAAATCCAGATGAGTGTATTACAGACATTCAACCAGCCTTATGCAGCAGAGAATTGAATATTATAAAAAAGTATCTCATGAATAGAACAAATGATCAAAAGGTACATGTTTTCAAAATTATTTCTTTACTATAAATGGAAATTATTATTAGTTAGCTAACTCGTACCTAGTGAAACATGTGCTACCAACTTATTATAGCTGACTCCTGGCTCAATGTCCAACCTTGTATATTGTGCTCGCCATGCCGGAATCAGAACTATTTTGAAGATGTTTCGTGAAATTCTAAAAATTGCACAAGATTACAACAAGGTTCATCCAACTACAGCAATTGAGGAAACGAATTTTTTTCAAATTTGGGAGGTGATGGAGAAAATTGGTGTTCCATGTAAGACCAGGGAACCATACCATCATAGGGGCCAAGAGTACAATGATCTTAACTATGGGCAATCAGATGGATCCGCAACAGACAAGATCCTCATTCGGCATGAGGGTATTTTAAAGGTTTAATAATTATGTTAGCATATCCAATATTTTTAATGTGGGTCTTGACTAACAATAAGTGATGATTTTATGATGGCACAAGAGTGAAATTCGCTCTTATTTTTATGCAATTTTAATATAAAATTAAGTAGTGTATCATGTACAATGAAATGGTGTGCTTGTAGGTTAATGAAGGCCTACCAGATGAAGAAAAGTATAAAACGTTGGTGAGGATGTGGAAGTGTTATAAAGAATTCCACATGGTGAAATTGCAAGGGTGTGTAGGGGATGATAAATATGAATATGAGGAAAAGTACACCAATTTATACTAAGTTCATAGTTTTATGTATTTCAGCATGGTGGTATTATTTCATTCACAATATAAATTTTGATCCACTATCATTGTAGGATTGGATTCCTTGCTAGTCAGTGGATTTGGTTGTGTTCTTGTTGTTTAGGAGATGAGATGGTTCCTTATATGCATATCCAAGGGGCCCATGCTCTTCAAATGACTAGGGATGCTCATCCTTATACTTTAGGACGGTTAAGGAATGAAGTAATGGAACGTAAGCATAGGGAAATGAAAAATTTGAAAAACAACCAAGGAGGAGGAAGAGGAGTTGCTAAGGAGTATAGAAACACATTTGAAGATGACAAAATGTGTCTTGTAAATGAGATGCGAGCACAATTTTTCAAACTGGTTATGAGATTAGAGGGTACTTTCCAACATTTTAAAGAAAGAATATTTTTGGCTTCCAATATTAGATGTCAACTTCGTGTTGAATATGAAAAGACAAGAAGTCCACTAAATGACGAAACTGCAGCACAGTTGGCATCCCGCTACCCTGATGTCACTTGTAAACAAGTAAAACAACTATTTCAGTCATGGGTAAGACAATCTAAGAAATCATTGATTGCACCACCAACAGTAAGTATGCCCTAATTTTAAATGGTTTCTAATTCTACTTTCATTTTATGGTGTGAGGACTCATAATCTATTTTTAACTCCTAAATACTAATATGTTCTCGTAGTTCAGTAATCATCTTCCAAAATCAAGGCCGATAAGAAAATATGGTGAAGAGGATTTTCGTGAATCACATTGCTTCGGAAGGCGCAAGGAAAACAAAATGTTCAAAGAAGAAATAACAGTAAAACTCTAAGTGTTTCATCCAAGAGGAAAGTGGCAGCGCAAACTGAACAAACACAAGAATTGAATGGGGCAGCTGGTGTTGAAATACCTATGGTGGCCACTGAGAATTACTGTAAAATCGGTGTTTCATCCTCAAGAAATGAAGCAGGGAAAATCAATGAATTACAAGAAGTGTATGGAGCAGCTGCTATTGATATGCCAATGATGGAGGCTATGACTCACAATAAAAAGGGTGTTCCATCCTCGGTAAATGGTACAGGGCAGAGTGGTGAAAAACAAGAAATTCAAGGGGCAATAGTTGATATCCAAAAGATGGATGCTGGGAATCCTATAAAAACTTATGCCAGTATAAGAAGTGTGAGACAAGCCAAAAAGAAAAAAGTCCTAGATGATCGAAATGCAACATTGTATGCAAAATGGTGAAAGAAACTTATGTTGCAATAAGCATTTCTAGTGATCTTGCCGTACTGAAAATTTATTCTATTGTGCTAACATTTATGTTACCAAATTTTGGAAATGTAACAAATGCTGGAAGGCATATTAAATATTTAATTTTATTTTCAGTAATAAAATTACAGTTGTTTTCTGTGTTTGCTTATATTTTGTAAATTTCTGTCTTTTTTAGGCCAGTTCTATAGGCATTACAGCTTTGGGTTATTCGCTGAAATTTGGTTGCATGAGTAGAATTATATGACATTGTTCCAGAATTGGAATTTCGGTTTCATTGGATAAAGAAACTTACATAAATACAACAATACATAGCATCAAAATTCACATAAAGAACTTGAAAGTTCTCAATCCATCATCCCCATAATATCCCTATAATATCCACAGTTCCAAGCAAACAACTAGGATCTACCTATGTCACCAAATCTACTCACATCTCATATCCACTAATCACTATCACTCTTTTAATTTCTTACGAATTCAAATATATATGCCTACAATACACAATTTAAGTTTTCAATTTTGATATTGTTAACTTTCTGGCCTGTTATGTACACTTATTGAGAAGTTAAATTCAAAATTACCGTGCACATTAAATGCATCAAAAACATATACATTGTCGAGAAATACATGCACACACATATATAAATTTATGTATTAAAACTTGAAATGTATTTACATACACAACATGTATAGATAATGTTATTCCATAGTTCTAGGCTACTTGGAAGGTTTAGGCTGCAAGTCCTCCTTTTCTAGAGAAGATAAATTTGTACATTCTAGTCTCTTTCCTTGTCTAGAAGCTTATGGTTCTTCAAAAGCTGCAGCAGGTGCATGTTCATATTTTCGTTCTAATTCTTTCACTTTTGTTGCATATATGTGCAAACTCTCATTCAATCTATCTTTTTCTTTGACGTACTTCTTCAACATTTCCACATTCTTCTTATGTTTCTCTTCGTGTTCCTTTTCCTTTTGCTGAAGACAATCATTTGCATATCTCAACTTAGACTGAACTTGGGTCAATTTTTTCCTGAGCTGCTTTGTCTCTGTCTCCAACTCTTTTTCCCTCAATTCTGTATTATTTGGAGTATACACAATTGCTACTCACTGAAGTAGCTTGTTCTTCTACAGAGTGGCAATTTGGGATTTCAGATCTTCTATCTCAGACTTACATCCCAAATGTTGTGATTCTCTATCCTCCAGTATTTTCAATCTGAGCTCTTTAATCTCATCTTCCCTCCCAGCTACCTTGTTTTTCAATGTTTCATGTATGGTTGACCACACAGTGAGATATGCTCCAACATTCACTGCTGCAATAGCATCCATCAAGGACTTCTCTCGAATTCTTAAGAAGGCACAATAACTTTGTAACCCCTTTTTGACTTTTTTATGAGCTTGTATTGCATTAAAAGCTACGTCCAATTCCTTCTCTCTGTTTTGCAGGGAAATCTCATACCTTATTAAAGCCTGTTGGTGTGCTGACATATCATAAATTTCACCAGAAATCAGATGCCTACTATGTCCCTTACCAATTTCAGATTCTTTTAACTTTTCAACTCCTCTAGTCTGTAGTTCTGCAGTAATCTTTTCAAGTTCAACTATTTTTTCTTTCAACTCTTCATCTTTCTTAGCAATTATGTTTTTCCTGTTTTCCTCTTTTTTTCTATATTCATTTATCTCTAGTTGATGTTTATTGTAGTCTTCAGCGAGGATGTTTTGAAACTCAGCCTTCATTATTTCAATTATTCTGTTTTTCTTATTGAGTTCAGCCGTAAGTCTTGCTTCCTGGCTCATAACAATGTTTAGAGGGGGAATATCCAAAACCTCCGGTCGATGTTTCATCTCATCTTCCAGTCTCTTTATGGTTTCTTCATCTTTCTTCCAAAAATTAATGAATTCTTCTCTGCATGCATCATTTTCCTTTTAAAATCCATCCTAATTTTTTTCTAGTTCCTTATTCAAAGACTGAATAACATAGTCCTTGCTTTCTATTTTCCTTCTCGAACTATCCACAGTCTTCACAAGGGATTCTCGTAATCTTGCAATTTCCTGCAAACAGGGAAAATTTTAAGGAGGCTTCAAAAAAATGGAATTTGGCAAAAAAATTTTTGGAAAAAAGGATTGAAAAATGCCTCCTACCTTAAAGAGGTCTAGCATTTGCAAATTTTTAATAGAATATTCCATAGTATCCATGTGCTCTGTTTCTAACCTTGCAATTACCTGTAAATAGTGAAAATTTTAACGAGGCTTCAAAAAAGGAATTTGGCAACTGTTTCTTTTTGAAAAATAGCGCCTACCTTTAAGAGGTCCTGAATTTGAATCTCCTTAATCCTACAGAGTTCTGCGTTCTGTACTGCGGTAAGATACCAATAGGAAAAGTGTTTTCTTTGAAATTCAGTTTTTTCTTTGAAATGCAACATTTCATCGAATAGCTTAAAAAAAAATTACCATGAACAAAATCTTTTGGAGAGGAAGTTTTCTCAACTCCCAACTATGGAGGTGTATATATAACAAGTGGCATTTCTGTAGGAGCATAAATATCATCATCACTATTCTCCTCCCGTTCATTAAACTCAACATCATGCATCTTGTTTACATTTATTTCTCTGCCTTCATGTAATCCGGCTAGAATTGAGACAGCATCAAATTCTTTAGGGTCACTTCCCATACCTTGCATACAGTACTCAAAAGGCTCTTCAGGGACTTGTGCATTGTCCTTTGGAGATTGTTGAGGAACTTCCTGGTTAATTTTGTCCAGTTTCAACCTCTTAATGTATGTATTTTTAAATCTGCTTCCTTCTACAATGTTGGGTCGATATAAGTCAATAATTTTTTGTAGTGTACCAGGGTAACTAAACTTCACTCTCCTCATTTTGCTCTCCTGTAGTGCAAAATGCATTTTTTTTCCAATAGTTGAGGGACATCTATGGCCAGGTCTTCAACCCAATGAATCACCAACTTCATATAATCACTGTAAATATCTTGCTTGTGGTGATTCGTAATTGTCCTAAGTACAATTTGAATTAAGGTTTTGTACAGTCCTAGGGGAACATCTTGCATCTTTAAACCATTTCAGGCAACCAAAACCTTTTTTCCACATATTTTGTTTGCCATCTCAGCCTTTTCTACTTTGAGGGTTTTCCTGGTGGTCAACATTACTCCTCCCCTGCGTGGAATTTTCATTGCACTGGACAACAAATCAGGGTCCAGACAAACCCTCTTCCCAAAAATAATCAATTCCTTGGACTGGAAATCATAACTAGAAATGGCATTATCTATCTCTTCCTTGTTGAAATTGATCTGACCGAAAAGAAAACAATGCACTCCTGCTCTGACCAGGACATTTAGCATACCTTCTGGCCAATTGGTTCTGTCACTCCATGCCTCAGCACTCTCTTCGAATTTTCTGACAGTGAACCTCTCAACAACTTCAGACCCCTTGTTTCGGTTGATGGCATGGAACATGAGGTTGCTATTTCCATTTTGCAGGATGATGGCACACTCAGAAAGGAAGAAGGGGATGCATGCACAGGATACCAGCACGCTGAATTTTCCAAACTAAAATAATAATTACAAATGTGTTCTGACGTTTCCAAACTATAATAAAAGTTACAAATGTGTTCTGACTTTTGCAAACTATAATAAAAATTACAAATGTGTTCTACCTTTTCCAAACTATAATAAAAATTACAAATGTGTTTCAAGTCAACTATACACAACTTACATTTTCAATTTCAATATAGTTAACTTTCTAGCATGTTAAGTATACTTATTTTTCTAGAATGTTAAGTATACTTATTGAAAATAATAAAGTAAGAGTAAATAATAGAGTAAAAATTTGGCATTCTAACTATTCTGGAAAAAATAGAGTAATAGAGTGAGAAATATAATAATATAGTAATATTCTTCTCTACATGTTTTGATGTACTTTCAAACCAAACAAGGAGACGTCAACATCCATTGAAGTGGATTGTTGTAAGCTATTGTGAAGGTGAAGAAGGTAATTCATTGGGTAATTTATTATAAGCTATTGTGAAGCTACAAGCAAAATGTTAACATCTATGGTAATTGCAGAAGCCAATTGGCACATTCGAGTTCTTGGCCTTGTTGATAGCAATAATTGCAATCAGAATAAAAAATACAAATACTCCAATCATTGGCATCTATGTACATAGACATATAATCTTTTTTTTCAAATTAGCCTATTATCTATTTATCAACAAACATATATGTGCATTTTCTGAAAACATAAGTTGTTACAATCTATAACATATCATCTGTGAAAGGAAACTAGCTTCACATAGAAGAAAATACACACATAATATCTGTAATGATCATAAGCTATCATTAGAAACACTGATTTTCATAAAATCCACCACAGAAGTATCAAAAACATTGAAAGTATTTGTATCGATTTAAAAGCAAGATTGGCTCATATAGGTTCAAATTTGATAAAGTTTACAAAATGTGCAGTAGCACTTCCCTACCCTCCAATGCCAACCCTTCTCTCATCCTACTCTAAACAAAAACTCTAGAAATTATTTTGGATCCAAACTGTAGCTCTTGATTCTGTTTGAATAACTTGTCATTTTCCTCTCATGCTATTTTTCTTCTCCTTACTACTTCCTCGGAAAATTCAACACTGGGATGTATGGAATTGATTTAATATTTTCTTCAATGGATTGTAAATCTTTATAAATCATACCTTCCAACATTCTGGACTGCGTATCTTCTTCCCTAGAGGATTCTTCATTTTCAATTTTTTTTTCTCTGTGAAATTTCTTCATATTTGACTGAAACTTGTTTGTGGGCCTAGTCTTGGCTCGCCTCTTAACCGTTCCAGGCCTGTTAACACTAGCATGAACATTTTTAATGATTGGCACTTCTGGTAGTTGTATACTCGTTGTTCCCATGCTTTTAGGTTCTGAAACTTCTCTTACAACATCAAGGGTGCAAGAAGTTACTTCCATCTGTTCAACATCTGCATTTGTTTTTTCCTCGACCTCTGATATCTCTTCAGACTCTTTGTAGTCTTGCTAAATTTTTACCCTATTGTTCCTCTTGCTATAAATTTTCGACTTCACAGGCTTGTGGGGTCGACCAGTTGTTTTCTTCATAGTGATAATATTCTTAACCTGAAGACTTGAGCTCCTGCATATTCATTTTAGTCTGCTAATTACTAATAACATGAACAATGGATGTGAAAGCAACAATACAATTATGAACCATAATGCTTGATGATCTACCTCAAAAGATGATGAATGGCATTCAATATATCTATCAGTTCACATCATGTTTCAGACATGTACCCTGTAAGGATGACTAGCCATGTTTCGTGCAAAGCAAATTCTAGACAGTCACCCTCCTAAAGATTATGTTGCAAACCAATACTAGGTTCTTCAAGTTTGGCATTTTGTTTTTTATTTATAATGGATATGCTCAAAACATAGAAATTGTTTATGGCCTTAATTTTAGTATTGTTTATAGCCTTCATTTGGTAGATAAAACTGAAAGTGTTAAACTTATGTTTAATATGTGGTTTGGGTTTCCTTCGGGATGGACACAAATATGATAATATGATTGTCTATAAATATTTTTTTATTACTAATAGAGGTACCAACTAGGGAATGGAAGATAAAATGTATCTCTACATTGTATAACCCAAAGCCAAAGTTTCTACTCTTAATTCAAAGATGATTAAATGGATGGTCAATTGTTGAATATTGTCCATTTGTTATAGAATTAAACATTTTTTTTTGCAATGTTATCTAAGAAAAACCATTTAGAAATAAACCAAGCACAAATTTGATAAGCGTCCAAGTAGTTTGATAATAGTTAATTTCTAATGAATTCCGATTAAGTAATGTTCACATGTTCAATCAATCAATCAATGACATGTTCAATCAATGACACGTTATATATTGATTAATGAGTTTTTTTGTTGTTGTAGGCTATCAGAATGTCAAGTAAATATACCTGGGAAGAAAACAATAGGAGGTATGCTGAGGCTAAGGCAACATTGGAGGCGAAGGGTGATGGAAAGTGTTATTGCCCTTGCAATGATTGCAGAGGTTTGCAAACTAGAAGAATTTTAAGAACATTAGTTGAAAAACATTGTAAGGAGAAGGGGCATGCTGAAGGGGGGTATGAATATCATCAATATAGTTAACTTTCTAGCATGTTAAGTATACTTAATGAAAATAATAAAGTGAGAGTAAATAATAGAGTAAAAAATTGGCATACTAACTATTCTGGAAAAAATGGAGTAATAGAGTGAGAAATATAATAATATAGTAATATCCTTCTCTACATGTTTTGATGTACTTTCAAACCAAACCCTCCTATTAAATGTTTATAGTAAATACTTTTGGAAATTGGATGGCTAGATATATTGAGAAGACTATCCTTGTGTTAATTTTATATAACCTAACCTCACATGCTCACAATCGACCTATGAAAGGTGCAATTTTAACCTTTTTTACTTTTATGGACACTTGGTTTAAAATGCAAGCCATAATAAAAATGCAAGCCATAAGCAGAAAAATGCAAGCTAGGAATGCATAGCAGTCAAATTGAACATGAATGACTAAAATTCCAAGTATCTTGGACAAATTCAAAATTAATGACTGAACTTCTAAGTTGTTAACGTAAAAAGCAGTGTGTAAATATTCAAAAATGGGCTTAGGAAAATGCACACCACAGTACGTACAATTGTCATCAGTTGAAACTAGCACCATGGGGTTGAAGATAGATATATTTTTGACAAAAACCTCTTTCATTTTTTTAAAATTATGATTCATTTGTCCACAGTTAAATTGACAAAATGACAACTTTTGTGTTTTCAACCCAGTTTTACCCAGATTAGAGAAATGCCCGCCCAACCCTAAGTATTGGGTATTTTTGAGTGAGTTTAGTTGGAAATGGTATGTTTTACTATTTTGCACAATATTATATATATTTTTTTTAATTTGGGTTCAGAAAGGGCATGTTGTTCATAAACACTACATGGTTGTCTTGTATTTATGAATTATCCACCTAGATTAATAAAAATGCAAGCCAAACCCTCCTATTAAATGTTTATAGTAAATGGTTATAGAAATTGGATGGCTAGATATATTCAAAAGACTATCCTTGTTTTAATTTTATATAACCTAACCTCATATGCTCACAGTCGACCTATGAAAGGTGCAATTTTAACATTTTTTTACTGTTATGGACACTTGGTGTAAAATGCAAGCTAGGAATGCATAGCAGTCAAATTTAACATGAATGACTAAAATTCCAAGAATCTTGGACAAATTCAAAAAAATGACTGAAATTTCCAAGTTTCGTAAAAAATAGTGTGTAAATATTCAACAATGGGCTTAGTAAAATGCACGCCACAGTACGTACAATTGTCATAAGTTGAAACTAATACCATGAGGTTGAATATAGATATATTTTTGACAAAAACCTCTTTCAGGTTTTTGAAATTATGTTTCATTTGTCCACAGTTAAATTGACAAAATGACAATTTTTTTGTTTTTAACCCAGTTTTACCAAGATCAGAGAAATGTCTGCCCAGCCCGAAGTATTGGGTAGTTTTGAGTGAATTTAGTTGGAAATGGTATGTTTTATTATTTTCCACATTATTATACATTTATTTTTTCAATTTGGGTTCAGAAAGTGCATGTTGTTCATAAACACTACATGGTTGTCTTGTATTTATGAAATATCCACCTAGATTAATAAAAATGCAAGTCAAACACTTCTATTAAATGTTTATAGCAAATGGTTTTACAAATTGGATGGCTAGATATATTAAGAAGACTATCCTTGTGTTAATTTTATATAACCTAACTTCATATGCTCACAGTCGACCTATGAAACGTGCAATTTTAACCTTTTTTTACTGTTATGGACACTTGGTGTAAAATGCAAGCCATAAGCATAAAAATTCAAGCTAGGAATGCATAGCAGTAAAATTGAACATGAATGACTAAAATTCCAAGTATCTTGAAAAAATTCAAAAAAAATGACTGAAATTCTAAGTTTCATAAAAAACAGTGTGTAAATATTCAAAAATGGGCTTAGTAAAATGCACGCCATGGTATGTACAATTGTCATAAGTTGAAACTAACACCATGGGGTTGAATATAAATATATTTTTGACAAAAACCTCTTTCAATTTTTTAAAATTAAGTTTCATTTTTCCACAGTTAAATTGACAAAATGACAACTTTTGTGTTTTCAACCCAGTTTTACCCAAATCAGAGAAATGCCCGCCCAACCCTAACTATTCGGTAGTTTTGAGTGAGTTTAGTTGGAAATGGTATGTTTTACTATTTTCCACATTATTATACATTTATTTTTTCAATTTGGATTCAGAAAGTGCATGTTGTTCATAAACACTACATGGTTGTCTTGTATTTATGAAATATCCACCTAGATTAATAAAAATGCAAGCCAAACCCTCCTATTAAATGTTTATAGTAAATGGTTTTGAAAATTGGATGGCTAGATATATTGAGAAGACTATCATTGTGTTAATTTTATATAACCTAACCTCATATACTCACAGTCGACCTATGAAAGGTGCAATTTTAACATTTTTTTACTGTTATGGACACTTGGTGTAAAATGCAAGCTAGGAATGCATAGTAGTCAAATTGAACATGAATGACTAAAATTCCAAGTATCTTGGACAAATTAAAAAAAAATGACTGAAATTTCCAAGTTTCATAAAAACAGTGTGTAAATATTCAAAAATGGGCTTATTAAAATGCACGCCGGTACAATTGTCATAAGTTGAAACTAACACCATGGGGTTGAATATAGATATATTTTTGACAAAAACCTCTTTCAATTTTTTAAAATTATGTTTTATTTTTCCACAGTTAAATTGACAAAATGACAACTTTTGTGTTTTCAACCCAATTTTACCCAGATCAGAGAAATGCCCGCCCAACCCTAAGTATTGGATATTTTTGAGTGAGTTTAGTTGGAAAAGGTATGTTTTACTATTTTCCACAATATTATACTTTTTTTTTATTTGGGTTCAGAAAGGGCATGTTGTTCATAAACACTACATGGTTGTCTTGTATTTATGAAATATCCACCTAGATTAATAAAAATGCAAGCCAAACCCTCCTATTAAATGTTTATAGTAAATGGTTATAGAAATTGGATGGCTAGATATATTCAAAAGACTATCCTTGTTTTAATTTTATATAACCTAACCTCATATGCTCACAGTCGACCTATGAAAGGTGCAATTTTAACATTTTTTACTGTTATGGACACTTGGTGTAAAATGCAAGCCATAGGCATAAAAATGCAAGCTAGGAATGCATAGCAGTCAAATTGAACATGAATGACTAAAATTCCAAGTATCTTGGACAAATTCAAAAAAATGACTGAAATTTCCAAGTTTCGTAAAAAATAGTGTGTAAATATTCAACAATGGGCTTAGTAAAATGCACACCACAGTACGTACAATTGTCATAAGTTGAAACTAACACCATGAGGTTGAATATAGATATATTTTTGACAAAAACCTCTTTCAGGTTTTTGAAATTATGTTTCATTTGTCCACAGTTAAATTGACAAAATGACAATTTTTTTGTTTTTAACCCAGTTTTACCAAGATCAGAGAAATGTCTGCCCAGCCCTAAGTATTGGGTAGTTTTGAGTGAATTTAGTTGCAAATGGTATGTTTTATTATTTTCCACATTATTATACATTTATTTTTTCAATTTGGATTCAGAAAGTGCATGTTGTTCATAAACACTACATGGTTGTCTTGTATTTATAAAATATCCACCTAGATTAATAAAAATGCAAGTCAAACCCTCTTATTAAATGTTTATAGTAAATGGTTTTGGAAATTGGATGGCTATATATATATTGAGAAGACTATCATTTTTTTAATTTTATATAACTTAACCTCATATGCTCATAGTCGACCTATGAAAGGTGCAATTTTATCTTTTTTGACTGTTATGGACACTTGGTGTAAAATGCAAGCCATAAGCATAAAAATGCAAGCTAGGGATTCATAGCAATCAAATTGAACATGAATGACTAAAATTTCAAGTATCTTGGACAAATTCAAAAAAAATGACTGAAATTCTAAGTTTCGTAAAAAACAGTGTGTAAATATTCAAAAACGAGCTTAGTAAAATGCACGGCGCAGTACGTACAATTGTCATAAGTTGACACTAACACCATGGGGTTTAGGATAGATATATTTTTGAAAAAAATATCTTTCAGTTTCTTAAAATTATGTTTCATTTGTCCACAGTTAAATTGACAAAATGACAACTTTTGTGTTTTCAACACAGTTTTACCCAGATCAAAGAAATGCCCACCCAGCCCTAAGTATTGGTTAGTTTTGAGTGACTTTAGTTGGAAATGGTATGTTTTACTATTTTCCACATTATTATACATTTAGTTTTTCAATTTGGGTTCAGAAAGTGCCTGTTTTGCAAAAACACTAATGGTTGTCTTGTATTTAAGAAATATCCACGTAGATTAATCAAAATGCAAGCCAAACCCTCCTATTAAATGTTTATAGTAAATGGTTTTGTAAATTGGATGGCTATATATATTGAAAAGACTATCATTGTGTTAATTTTATATAACCTAACCTCATATGCTCACAGTCGACCTATGAAAGGTGCAATTTTAACATTTTTTTACTGTTATGGACACTTGGTGTAAAATGCAGGTCATAAGCATGAAAATGCAAGCTATGAATGCATAGCAGTCAAATTGAACGTGAATGACTAAAATTCCAGGTATCTTGGACAAATTCAAAATTAATGACTGAAATTTTAAGTTGTTACGTAAAAAACAGTGTGTAAATATTCAAAAATGGGCTTAGTAAAATGCACGCCACTGTACGTACATTTGTCATAAGTTGAAAATAACACCATGGGGTTGAATATAGATATATTTTTGACAAAAAACTCTTTGAGTTTTTTAAAATTATGTTTCATTTGTCCACGGTTAAATTGGCAAAATGACAACTTTTGTGTTTTCAACCCAGTTTTACCCAAATGAGAGAAATGTCTGCCCAACCCTAAGTATTGGGTAGTTTTGAGTGAATTTAGTTGGAAATGGTATGTTTTACCATTTTCCACATTATTATACATTTATTTTTTCAATTTAGGTTTATAAAATGCATGTTGTTCATAAACACTGCATGGTTGTCTTGTATTTATGAAATATCCACCTAGATTAATAAAACTGCGAGTCAAACCCTCCTATTAAATTTTTATAGTAAATGGTTTTCGAAATTGGATGGCTAGATATATTGAGAAGACTATCATTTTGTTATTTTTATATAACTTAACCTCATATGCCCATAGTCGACCTATGAAAGGTGCAATTTTAACCTTTTTTTTTACTGTTATGGACACTTGGTGTAAAATGCAAGCCATAAGCATAAAAATGCAAGCTAGGAATGCATAGCAGTCAAATTGAACATGAATGACTAAAATTCCAAGTATCTTGGACAAATTCAAAAAAAATGACTAAAATTCTAAGTTTCGTAAAAAAACAGTGTGTAAATATTCAAAAATGAGCTTAGTAAAATGCATGCTACAGTACGTACAATTGTCATAAGTTGAAACTAACACCATGGGGTTGAAGATAGATATATTTTTGAAAAAAACATTTTTCAAATTTTTAAAATTATGTTTCATTTGTTCACAGTTAAATTGACAAAAGGAACACTTTTGTGTTTTCAACACAGTTTTACCCAGATGAGAGAAATGTCTGCCCAGCCCTAAGTATTGGGTAGTTTTGAGTGAGTTTAGTTGGAAATGGTATGTTTTACTATTTTCCACATTATTATACATTTAGTTTTTCAATTTGGGTTCAAAAAGTGCCTGTTGTGCAAAAACACTACATGGTTGTCTTGTATTTAAGAAATATCCACCTAGATTAATCAAAATGCAAGCCAAACCCTCCTATTAAATGTTTATAGTAAATGGTTTTGGAAATTGGATGGCTAGATATATTGAAAAGACTATCCTTGTGTTAATTTTATATATCCTAACCTCATATGCTCACAGTCGACCTATGAAAGGTGCAATTTTAACGTTTTTTTATTGTTATGGACACTTGGTGTAAAATGCAGGCCATAAGCATAAAAATGCAAGCTATGAGTGCATAGCAGTCAAATTGAACATGAATGACTAAAATTCCAGGTATCTTGGACAAATTCAAAATTAATGACTGAAATCCTAAGTTGTTACGTAAAAAACAGTGTGTAAATATTCAAAAATGGGCTTAGTAAAATGTACGCCACAGTACGTACAATTGTCATAAATTGAAACCAACACTATGGGGTTGAAGATAGATATATTTTTCATAAAAACCTCTTTCATTTTTTTAAAATTATGTTTCATTCGTCCACAGTTAAATTGACAAAATGACAACTTTTGTGTTTTCAACCCAGTTTTACCCAGATCAGAGAAATGCCCACCCAGCCCTAAGTATTGGGTAGTTTTGAATGAGTTTAATTGGAAATGGTATGTTTTACTATTTTCCACATTATTATACATTTTTTTTTCAATTTGGGTACAGAAAGTGCATGTTGTTCATAAACACTACATGGTTGTCTTGTATTTATGAAATATCCACCTAGATTAATAAAAATGCAAGCCAAACTCTCCTATTAAATGTTTATAGTAAATGGCTTTGGAAATTGGATGGATAGATATATTGAGAAGACTATCCTTGTGTTGATTTTATATAACCTAACCTTCTATGCTCACAGTCGACCTATGAAAGGTGCAATTTTAACCGTTTTTTACTGTTATGGACACTTGGTGTAAAATGCAAGCCATAAGCATAAAAATGCAAGCTAGGAATGCATAGCAGTCATATTGAACATGAATGACTAAAATTCCAAGTATCTTGGACAAATTTAAAAAAAAAAACACTGAAATTCTAAGTTTTGTAAAAAACAATGTGGAAATATTCAAAAATGGGCTTAGTAAAATGCATGCCACAATACGTGCAATTGTCATAAGTTGAAACTAAATTGTGCAATTCAGGTTTTTAAAATTGTGTTTCATTTGTCCACAGTTAAATTGACAAAGTGACAACTTTTGTGTTTTCAACACAATTTTACCCAAATCAGATAAATGCCCGCCTAGCCCTAAGTATTGGGTAGTTTTGAGTGAGTTTCGTTGGAAATGGTATGTTTTACTATTTTCCACATTATTATACATTTATTTTTTCAATTTGGGTTCAGAAAGTGCATGTTGTTCATAAACACTACATGGTTGTCTTGTATTTATGAAATATCCACCTAGATTAATAAAAATGCAAGCCAAACCCTCCTATTAAATGTTTATGGTAAATGGTTTTTGGAAATTGGAGGGCTAGATATATTCAGAAGACTATCCTTGTGTTAATTTTATATAAATTAACCTCATATGCTCACAGTCGACCTATGAAAGGTGCAATTTTAACCTTTTTTTTAGTGTTATGGACACTTGGTGTAAAATGAAAGCTAAAAATGCATAGCAGTCAAATTGACTATCAATGACTAAAATTCCAAGCATCTTGGACAAATTTAAAAAAATGACTGAAATTCTAGGTTTCGTAAAAAATAGTGTGTAAATATTCAAAAATGGGCATAGTAAAATGCACGCCACAGTACGTACAATTGTCATAAGTTGAAACTAACACCATGGGGTTGAAGATGGATATATTTTTGACAAAAACCTCTTTCATTTTTTTTAAATTAAGTTTCATTTGTCCACAATTAAATTGACAAAATGACAACTTTTGTGTTTTCAGCCCAATTTTACCCAGATCAGAGAAATGGTCGCCCAACCCTAAGTCTTGGGTAGTTTTGAGTGAGTTTAGTTGGAAATGGTATGTTTTACTATTTTCCACATTATTATACATTTATTTTTTCAATTTGGGTTCAGAAAGTGCATGTTTTTCATAAACACTACATGGTTGTATTGTATTTATGAAATATCCACCTAGATTAATAAAAATGCAAGTCAAACCCTCCAATTAAATGTTTATAGTAAATTGTTTTGGAAATTGGATGAAAGTACAATCAGTACGTTTTAGTACTGTTTGGTAGTGGAACTAATTAAAAAATAGGCTGTCTGTAAGGCTATGTAAGCCCAAAATAAGATATTTTATGGGTAGAGCTGGGGGGTAGGTGGTGGGTCATTTTGAGGGGGTAAAGAGGGCGTTTTAAAAGGGGGGGGGTCGAAAATCATCCTTTTTCAACTATAAATTCTGGATCAGTCAAAAAATGACCCCTTAGACCATCAAAATGGTCTAAGGGGTCATTTTTTGACTGATCCAGAATTTATAGTTGAAAAAGGATGATTTTCGACCCCCCCCCTTTTAAAACGCCCTCTTTACCCCCTCAAAATGACCCACCACCTACCCCCCAGCTCTACCCATAAAATATCTTATTTTGGGCTTACATAGCCTTACAGACAGCCTATTTTTTAATTAGTTCCACTACCAAGCAATACTAAAACGTACTGATTGTACTTTTTTCAAAATGGTCTAAGGGGTCATTTTTTGACTGATCCAAAATTTATAGTTGAAAAAGGATGATTTTCAACCCCCCCCCCCTTTTAAAACGCCCTTTTTACCCCCTCAAAATGACCCACCACCTACCCCCCAACTCTACCCATAAAATATCTTATTTTGGGCTTACATAGCCTTACAGACAGCCTATTTTTTAATTAGTTCCACTACCAAACAGTACGTTTTGTTGTGTTAATTTTATATAACCTAACCTCATATGCTCACTATCGACCTATGAAAGGTGCAATTTTAACATTTTTTACTGTTATGGACACTTGGTGTAAAATGCAAGCCATAAGCATAAAAACGCAAGCTAGGAATGCATAGCAGTCAAATTGAACATGAATGACTAAAATTCCAAGTATCTTGGACAAATTAAAAAAAAATGACTGAAATTCTAAGTTTCGTAAAAAACAGTGTGTAAATATTAAAAAATGGGCTTAGTAAAATGCACACCACAGTACGTACAATTGTCATAAGTTGAAACTAACACCATGGGATTGAAGATAGATATATTTTTGACAAAAACCTCTTTCAGTTTTTTAAATTTATGTTTCATTTGTCCACAGTTAAATTGACAAAATGACAACTTTTGTGTTTTCAACCCAATTTTACCTAGATCAGAGAAATGCCCGCCCAACCCTAAGTATTGGGTAGTTTTGAGTGATTTTAGTTGGAAATGGTATGTTTTACTATTTTCCACATTATTATACATTTATTTTTTCAATTTGGGTTCAGAAAGTGCATGTTGTTCATACACACTACATGGTTGTCTTGTATTTATGAAATATCCACCTAGATTAATAAAAATGCAAGCCAAACCCTCCTATTAAATGTTTGTAGTAAATGGTTTTGGAAATTGGATGGCTAGATATATTGAGAAGACTATCCTTGTGTTAATTTTATATAACCTAACCTCATATGCTCACAGTCGATCTATGAAAGGTGCAGTTTTTACCTTTTTTTACTGTTATGGACACTTGGTGTAAAATGCAAGCTAGGAATGCATAATCATTTTTGACAAAAACCTCTTTCAGTAGCCTACTCTGCAACTAAATAGCTGATTATGTATACTTGGGTCAGTGATCCTTGTTGACATATTTAGGCTTGGTAGAAAAAAAGGTAAATAGGCTAAATGTTATCTATCAGTTACTGAAAAAGATAATCTTTACTAAGGCAGTAAAGGAGAGGATGATATAGAATGTATGCTATTTCTGCTCTGAAATGAAAAGTATGATTTTTTCCCTGAGAAAAAAAAAACATATTTCACCATACATGTTACACCACAGATTTGTCATACAAAATTCACCAAATATTTTGTTGATTATGGAAGACTAGGATAAATAGCTATTAGGATAGTTTGAAGACAGAACATATGTATCTTTTCAAGATCCCATAGGCTAAAAAAATTATATTCTCATTTCAAACTTTGAAATATCAAAGATAAATATTTTTTCCTTGGAAAACAAAAACCATTGATAACACAACATCAATATGTCATGTGATGCAGCCCTGTAGGATCAACAGATAATACTACAAGGCTACAAAATCAGAGTGCACAGTTAGGAGTGAATCACTAACAATCTCAGCAAGCACACAAAGAAGACTATTTGGATTTCCCGAGATTCAGATTTATATTTACTTATAGAAACTTCAAATTACAAAGTTCAAACATTTCACCATAGATATTACACCACAGATCTCTCATACATAATTCACCATATTTATGATAGGTATAATGTTTACGTCTCCAAATGGGTTGCACCAATCCTCATCCCCAATCCATAACAATGATGGACAGGATCCCATTGGTGTGAATCCCATGAAAAGTGCACCTGCACACAAGGCTGTAGGCTATTATACAAATACTGAAATCTAAATGTTGGTCCCACTCTCCATTTTCCAACATGTTGACTACCATTGCTTGAGCCTGAAGATAGTTGATATCTATCAGGAAAGGTTGACCATCTATAGAAAACAACCTCCTTAAGATTCGCATAGCCTTCTATGGTGAACTCTAGTGATTTGTTTTTCTTCACAATATCAGGAGGTTCGGCATGCATTGCAATAAGCTCAAAAGTAACCATGAAACTTTCATCTGAACAAGTAATTTTCACAAAAGATTCACTATGTAACATGTTACGAGACCTTATGTGGTTGAAAAATTTGTAAGAAAGAAGATGGATATTGTGACGATGGATTCGATGTAGCTGCAATACTCGAATACATGATGGTAATGCATTGTGAGTTCCATATTCTTTAGAGGCAACTAATTTGGCAGTCACAACTTCATCATCACCCTTTGTTGCAAGAAGTTGGAAAGTGGTGTGCTTATCATCTTTCATAGCAATAAAACGACAAAAAAAAATATTCTCCCTTTCGAGTGCTCTTGCCCCACCTTTTGATAAAGCTCATAGTAAAGAAAACATCAATAATGCCTGTAATAAAAATAAAAATAGCATTAGTTACTATAAAGATAACATTAGTTGCACAACTAGGTGAATGTGGGGGAGGTATTTATATCAGATTCCTAGGCAATCAGTTTTTTCGTGTTTGGTTAGGTTTTGGCAGAGGATCAAACACTAGAGTTGAACTGATAGCCAGCTGGGCTTTACTATTCTTTGCTAACTTTAAAAGGATCACATTACTTCAGGTTTGTGGAGATTCAAAATGCATCTTCGACTAGTTGGCAGGGAAATCAATGTTATAGGCTACAAATTTGGATCAGTGGAAACAAAGATTAACAAATGTTGGGAGTAATTTTCAGTATTTATCTTTTTGTCATATTCACAAGGAACTCAACACATGGGAAGATTTTCTATCAAAGAAAACTATTGGTTTGGAAGAGGGTACACTTTATTTCAAGGAATTTTTGGATTCCACATTAGTGGATAAAGGTTCTATCCATTGTAATTAGTATATAGCCATTTGTGCATTAGATACTATCTGAATACTTTTACATATGTACACTCTACCCAGTTTAGTACATTTCCAGCTTTTAATATTTTTTTTGTCTCAGTCAATAAGGCATAGTGATCGGATGGGGAAAAATTAGCTCGATGATGTCTGGCCCTGCAGCGGTTTGATCACTGTTTAGGGTTTCTGACTGCTTTTAGATACCATCCTATTAGACTGTTATCAACCTAGTTCCTTCAGGGCCCTCTGCCCTGCGTCACGCCATGACTTCTGCATGGGAGTCTGAGGGCCCCTCCCGTACCACGGCTTAGACACCCCCTGTCTCTCCATGCTCATTTGGTCATGCCTCTTCTGTGCGCATTGGATCTGAAGACATCCCGATTCCTGAGGCTGGGAAACCCTCCTCTTCGACCACTCTCAATCCTGCTCTAACGCATGCTGATGGTACGCCTGGAACTAGCACATGTATAGCCCGCTCTGCTGCACGCCCCAATCTGACCCTTCCTCTCGAAAGGATCAATGCCAGATCTCAGTATTTGAAGGACCATGCCCTCATTTGCAAGTTCATGGGTATTTGGCCCATGGAACAGGCTCTAAAGCACTAGATCCCTATGAAGTGGAAACCAAAAGCTCACTACGACCTACAACTTGGCTCCAAGGGCTTCTTCACGATTATTTTCCATCATCTTGAAGACAAGGCAAGAGTAGAAAATGATGGAACCTATTTCTTTAATTCTGCAGGTCTTTATATGAAAAATTGGATCAAGAAGTTTTGCCTGAAAAAGAAGATTTCACCTAGGCTCTGGTCTGGATCAGAATGTATTCTCTCCCACAAGAATACTGGGACGAAGAAACCCCGAAAGATATAGGGAACACCCTCGGTACATATGTTATATTAGCAGATCAAACCAAGCTCCAACGCTACACCTCCTATGCTAGAATATGCATCTACATGCACATCGCCAAAGCCCTCTCAGATGCTATCAGTCTCTCTCTAGAAGACTCGGAATGGATCCAACCCTTGGATTATGAGCATATTCCCTTTCGTTTCCGCAAGTTCCATGAACATGGGCACCTCTTCCACAATTGCCCCCTAAGTAAACATCGATCAGAGGATATTCAAAATGGCACTCCGGATGCTGAAGGTTTTTAAAGAGCTGGAAAAATCATGAGGCATAATCACAGATCTACAGGAAAAAATAAATTGGAAATCCCCCCTATTAGTAATAGCTTTGATGCACTGGCAGACCATACCACAGACTCAGAAATGGAACAACAAAAGGAAACTTTGGCTAATAAGGAGGATGGCCCATCTATGCCCATCAACACTAATCAGCCACTAGACAAGGAAGGATCTGATCATCCTAGCAAATCTGCCTCTCATGCAGAGCTCCAAGGTACTTCTTCTACCCCTTCCAATCCTTCCCACAAAATCCCGGTGGATCCCTCCACGAATATCACCATGGATGAAGAAATGACTGAATTAGATCTGGGAGACCTTGACCTTCTGGGGTTGGAGGATACCTGAACTAGAAAAGCTTTTGGTTCTACTCCTCCTATCCAGATTCAACTCCTCAGAGATGCCTTGGCTAAAGTTAAATCTCATGATAAACTGGGAATACACAACCTTCCTCAAAATGATCGACAGAAAATTTTAAGGGAACTTAAGAAAAGAGGCAAGAAATCGGATCTGCAACAAATCAATCTGTTGGGAACAAGACTTGTGGAATCAGGACAATATGCCCAACTTACTGAGTTCTTTCCCTCCCTTACCCCCCCCAATGAATATTATATCCTGGAATATTAGAGGAATCAACGGTTTATCCAAACTTTGTATGTTGAAAAGAAAAATCCTTACTGATTCCCCCTCTACTATATTCCTGCAAGAAACTAAGTGCTCTTCTGAGACCCTCAGTCTCATTATGTCCAAGCTCTAGAGAGGTTGCCAAAGTTTTGACATTGATTCCAATGGGGCTGCCGGGGGTATTGATATTGCTTGGAACCCTAATGTCCTCACCCTCAATAATTATGCCACCACTGCTCATTCCATTTCCGCCTCATTCCATATTCTCGGAACTGGCCTCCATGTTCTTCTCATCAATGTTTATATCCCCCAACCCCCCATTCTCAAAACCCTCCTTCTCAACCACCTAAACTGGTTTGTCTCCCACCATTCGGTTTCCCCTCTCATTATTGGTGGTGATTTCAACATGATCACTGCCCTGGAAGAAAAAAAAGGAGGCATGCGCTCTCTTTCCCCTGAGGATCTCATTTTCAAAGCCTTCATTGCTAATAATCATTTAGTTGATTTGCCTTCCTCTTCAGGATTTTACACCTGGAACAACATAATAGGGGGTACTCACCAAATCGCAAAGCGCCTTGACCGATTCTTGGTCTCTGAGAACCTCACCATGACGGGTGGTACCCTGGTGTCCTCTGTTTTATCGATTTCTTGCTCTGATCACTGACCCATTGACTTAACGTGGCAAATTCAAGGCGCTCAATTCCACAAGCCCTTCGGATTTGAGAAATTCTGGCTCTCCCATCTCGAATTCTCAGAAACTGTTAGCAGCTGGTGGGCGGAGATGCGTGTGGTTGGTAAATCAAAAATGGCCATACTTCAAAAAAAGCTTAAACTCCTTCGCGCTAAACTCGGGGACTGGAACCATTCCACCTTTGGCAATATTTTCAAAGAAAAGCAACTGATTGAGGAAGATCTTGAGTCTCTCCAACGCAGCATCATGGAAGATGGCCTCTACCAGGCACACAAATCCAAAGAAAAGGATCTCCTAGATAAGCTCAACATCCGTTGTCAGCAAGAAAAAACTTTGTGGAAACAAAAATCCATAGTCTCCTGGCTCAAAGAAGGCGACCGTAACACCTCCTTCTTACATCGTTCCACCCTACAACATAGAATGCATAATCGCATCAACAAGCTTAAAGGGGACTCGGGAGTGGTTCTGAAAGAGCATGACGAGATAGCACAGGAACTCAAAAGGTACTTTCAGGATATTCTCACAGAACCTCCTGATTCTAGAAGTGATGCCATTGCTCGGGTTACCCATCACATTCCTGCTGCCATTACTGATGAGCACAACATCTCCCTGTTGCAACCTATCTCTCTTCAGGAAGTGGAAATGCTATGAATCAAACAACTGATGATAAAGCACCTGGTCCTGATGGCTTCACGGCTAACTTCTTTCACCACTACTGGGATCTGCTAAAGCTTGAGATATGGGAAGTGGTAGAAGAATCCAGGAAAAAGCATTGGATACTTCCTGCCCTTAATGCAACACATCTCTCCCTTATGCCCAAAGTTAAATAAGCTTCTCATCTGGGTAAGTTTCATCCCATCTCCCTCTGTAATGTCAAATATAAACTCATTTCCAAAGTGATTGCAAACCGTCTTAAGCCTCTCCTTCCCATGCTCATCTCACCTGAACAAACTGGTTATGTGGAGGGTAGACAAATCCTGGATGGTTCATTCTTGCTCATGAAATCACTCACTCCCTCAAAACTCATCATACCCCTGGTATTATTTTAAAGTTAGATCTTTCCAAAGCTTTTGATAAATTCAACTGGGCTTTCATCAAAGAAATGTTGGGCGCTTATGGCTTCAGCCCATACTGGATCAACTGGATCTCCTCCCTTGTCTCCTCTTCCTTTTACTCCATTCTCGTCAACGGTTCTCCCTCCCCCACTTTCACCCCTTCTCGTGGCATTCGTCAAGGAGATCCCCTCTCTCCATTCCTTTTCATCCTTATGGCAAAAGGCTTGGGTAGAATGATTCAAGAGATGGTAGACTCTGGCTCTCTTCATGGTCTCTCACTTCATGGGGGAACCCCCATCGCCTACCAGCAATTTGTTGATGATAACCTCCTTTTTGGACACCCCTATGTGCATGAGGCTCACATGTTCCATAAGATCCTCACTATTTTTTCTGAAGCCTTTGGCACCACCATCAATATTGAGAAGTGTCAAATCTTCTTCTTCAACACTGATGCTATTACCAAGCGCAATATAGCTCGTATTCTTGGCTTTTCTACCTCAACTCTACCTACAAAGTATCTTGGAGCCCCTCTCTTTGACTCTGTTATCAAGCACTCCTCTTGGAAAGAACTCCTTGATAAGATCGACACTCGTATCTCTTCCTGGACCTTCCGCTCCCTCAACCTCCCTTGTCGCCTCACTCTCCTCAAATCCGTCCTCCAATCCATGCCCCTTTACCTCTTTTCAGTTCTCGCCGCTCCCAAGTGGGTTCTTAAGTCTCTCAGAAAGATTCAACGGTCCTTCCTATGGGTCAAAAGTCAACAGAACAACAGATGGGCCCTGGTGAAGTGGCAGACAATCTATCTCCCTAAACAGGAAGGAGGCCTTGGTATAAGAGACCCTGACATCAACAATGAAGCACCCTCAGCTAAAATCTGGTGGCGTTGGATCACCAAGAATGATTCTCCCTGGGCACAACTTTGGATTCATAAATATTCCCCCCACCAAGACCCTGGTCATCTCATCAGGTATGATTATGACCCTCTGGGCTCTCTTATCTAGCGTGCTGCTAATTCTCAAAGAGCACTTATACAACAACATAGTTTTTGGGAAATCAAGGATGGTACCTCTGCCCTCTTTTGGTAGGACTCGTGGCAGCAAATGCCTAAACTTAGCAGCCTCCCCACCTGCAGTGCCACACTGGTTATATGGCAGACAATCTCTGACTCTGTTGTCTGTGATTTCTGGGACCCTGCTGAAATGTCCCCCTTCAGACTTTGGAAGAATCCTATGCATTGGCAACCCAGAATTCCAGCTCAAGACTATGATGAGGTTTGGACAAATCTCCAAACAAGGCAAATCAGTCTTTCTCATGGCCATGACGTCATTTGCCAGGGGCATATTCCTAAGGGCTCCTTCACAGTCAAAGAAGCTTATTCCATCCTTGCACAGAGAGATGTCATCGCCCCTTTCCCTCTCTGGAGGAAGATTTGGACCCTCTCTTTATGGCCGAAAGTCTCAAGTTTTCTTTGGCTGTTGACCCATAGAAGCATTCTTACCTAGGATATCTTGCAGAAAAAAGGTTTCATCGGTCCCCCCATCTGATTCATGTGCAAGAGAAATATAGAAAATATAGAACACTTGCTTGATCAATGTGGTTTAACCTCTAGGCTCTGGGACATAGTGGCACAGTCCTTCCGATGCATTAACAGGGTTAGGGGCGACATCTTAAGTACTCTACTTCATTGGTACCATGATCCTTTTCAGAGTAAACAACTCAACAGGCTATGGGACATCACCCCAGGTCTCCTAGTCTAGAACATATGGAAGGAATGGAACCTCAGAATTTTTAAAGGAAAATCCAACTCGTTCAACAAAATCTTGGACATCTTAAAGACTAATCTCCAGGAAACCTTGTTCCTCACTTCTTGGATTACCTCTGATCTTTCCACCACTGACATGGAGCGATCCATTCTCCTTAGTTGGAATTTCTCTCAGCCTTATCCCCTCCCTGCTCTGCCACACCCCCACCCCCATTCCTCCAGCCCCTCCCACTGGTCCCCTCCCCCTCCTGGGCTCTACAAGCTTAATTTTGATGGTGCCTCCAAAGGCAATCCTGGTCTGGCAGGTTTTGGAGGTGCTTTCCGGGATCATGAAGGCCACACTCTCAGAATCTATTATGGTAATATTGGATACGACATCAACAATGTAGTAGAAATTGATGGTCTCTTGCATGGACTCATGGTTGCTAATGATTATAATCTTCATCCTCTTATAGCTGAAGGGGACTCTCAACTCATTCTCACTCTGGCCTCCAAGCTCCAGAATGGTTCGCAGGTTGCCAAACTTTCATCCAGTCGGCATTTGGAAACCAGACTACTCAAGTTGGCTAACATCTTGAATAATCATAGGAATATCACCTTCCAGCATGTGATGCGCCAAGCTAATTCCCTTGCAGATGGACTAGCCAATGCAGGAGTAGCTAGCACTCACACTCTCTGGATGGATAATCCTTGTAATTCCTCCATTCAGCTTCAACAACTCTGCTTCCAACAAGCTTACAAGGAATTCCCCCTCCCGGATTCGGGTGTTGCATCAACCGCTAGCAGGACAATTGGAGTGGACACGCCACCTCCCCCCTGCACCAGCTCCTAGGCTGGGCTCCTCCCAAGACATTGCATTTACTCCAGAAATGACCACACCCCAGTTTCCCTTCTTGCACGCTCTAGCTCTCCTCGCCCTCATGGCCTGGTGGGTGGAATTAACATCGGACTAGCTCCCTACGTCCTCTCACCTTTGTTGGTTTCACTTCACCATTACTCCCTCTCTTGCGACGCCCCTCCCTCCCAAATCCCTCCTCTGGGATATGAAGCTCCATGTTCATCCTCTTGCATTCATTACCCGTCTACACTATCCGCTCTCTGCCTCCTCTGCAGAAAGTTCAGCCCCTATGCATTTCCCCTGTGAAATATCCAAAAACACCATGAAATGCACGCGTGGCACCTCCAGGCGTGGCTCTGGACAGGGGACAGGAAAAGCGGCGTCTATGGAAAAGGAAATCCCTACAAACATTGGATACAAGGATAACGTCTCCATGCCGGTCCGACGCCTAGTGGACGACTGGGAATCAAGAAACGTTACGGAGATTCTTGCCTTCGGCAGCCCTAGAACTAAGGTGAATCATTACTAGCTCCTTAGAAATTTGATTGGTACTTTGGTGGAAGAGATGCTCACCAAATGGAACTTGGCTAAGATGGCCATCATGGACACAAGGTCCAACATGGCCCATCTAGATGGAATTCTTGTTGCTTTGGAAGCCAGCCTCACAGGTCGCCACTACTCCTTGTTTCCTCATCAGGCTCCACCCATAGGAGTTGGTCCAGAAGGTCCAATTGCAGGTTTCAAGGAGGAGACTATTGTTCATAACAAAGGTGCCAACTCTCAAGCGGCTAAGCAGGAGGCTGGTAGCTCGTTACATGACTCTAACGGCCTCATTGTTTCAGAAGGTGTCGCTCCTGCTCTGGGAAAAACCTCCAGACCTGACTCCCCCGCTACGATCATGGCTCAAGGAACCTCCCCACCTGGGACCTCCTTTTTGGTTCCCTCTACTGCTGCAGTCACCCAGTACAAGAGCATCCACAAGGATGAGACGGACGTGATTCTCCCACGCAAAGTCGAGCCTCAGCCCATCAAGCTCCCAGAGCAGCAGTGGACAAATGACTTCTTCGTCCCCTTCCCAATCTTTGAGGACATCCATGACTCCAAAGGCGCGGAAGCTAGCTCTTTACGTGGCTTGTGTTGAGAACTGCACTCCTAGTTCTGATACTTTGTCTTTTTGTTTTTGTTATCTCTTCCTAGTATAGAGTTACTCTCAGTTTATGCCTTTCCTGATCGGTGGCTATCTTGCTTCAGCCTCTAGGCTTGTTTTACAACATTCTTTTTGTAATATTGGCACTTTCAACAGTGCTAGAATGTTATATTCAGCCTCACCTAATGACCGTAATATTTTTTGTACTATAATATAATCTTTTATGCAGCTTACAAAAAAAAATAAGGCATAGTAATCAATATGTATTGATGATTTGATGTGGAATTTGTTCTATCCAATAGAAAATACAACTAATGACGGTTACAAAGAGTCTCTACAAAGTCTAGCTGGTAGTTTTATTTGGAACTTATGCACCTTATGTTTTCTGTAATTTTTCTTTGATTCATAAACATGAATAGTAAGAAACTGGGTTTTTTTTCTGGGTGAAAAAAAATTGTGATATAAACTGAAAAATATGAATTAAAAGAGGTACGGATATACTCACCATCAATGATTTCAGTTGATGTCAATAAACCTTGTTTTGTATAGAACACCTCATGTGGATGTAAATTCACACCTTCGGTAATATGGTGGCCTCTACCAATAACATCCCACTCACATTCAAAAATTCTTACCCAACAGAATGTTCCACCAATAGAAACATCTACTAAACAATTCAACACTTCCACAAGATATGGAATTTTCAATGACTCTTCTTCAGAAATACCAGGCAAATTTTCATAATAAATACAGACATACATGCCTACCTTTATGGTAAAATCAAATGGATTTGTGTTGTGCACCAAGACCCCATCCATTTGAATGAATTTCTTTCTTCCAATCTTGATAAAACGATCATCTCCCAATAAGGGAGTCGCATCTGACCTAGATCCCATGTAAAACCCTCGCTTGATGACTACAGTGGAACGATATTCATATGACCTTGAAGATAACTGTTATTTTATTTGAGATAATGAAGGATGGTGCAGCATAAGTTTGCCACTATCTACATACACCATTAGAACGGGCAAAATATCATCTATACTACATGTCCATGTGCCACTAGTACCAATAGTGTAAAGAATTGGATCATTCTCACAAGGATCCAAGTTTGTAAACTCTACATTTCATGTATGGGACTCGTTAATAACTTTGCAGAGAATGATCTCTTCTAAACCACTTTCTTCTTTAAGAAGGGAAACAATATCGAAGTTTGGAGCTTTTCCCCTAACACACTGCATAGATGAGTGACAACGGAGTTGATAAGGTATTTACATATTTTTAAGCTGGACCTGAGCATCATTACCGTTAGATTCTATTTCATCATCACTCCAACAATCATTTTTAACAATTTTATATAATTGTCGTGACTTCCTTCATTGTTTAGATAATTGTTGCTTCATTTGTCGTTGTTTTTCTCGTATATCATCCTCTTCTACAAGTATTCGGAATGCTTCTTCCACAACTTCTGGAGGAAACGAATTTCATTCTTTATGTGGCAATGGATTAGGGTATGTACTGAACATGATTAAATTTATGAAAATTTATAATCTGCAATCATGATAAGATGCCCAAAGGGGCCACACAGGTTACACAAGGGATCTCTAAATTGGAAATACACTGTGAAAAAAACAATCTAGCTCTATAGGCACAATATTAATGCTACACTAACCTTTCATAAGAACCATTAATTTATTTTCTCCTTGTAACCAAGGCTATGGCGTTGCATACGCAACAAAATAAAATACAAGATTTCTGCATCAAAAAACTAGGGGTAAAATTGATTACTATGCATATATAGTATCTAGTAAATAACTGTTATAGCCATACTGGTTAGAAAAAAAAATGTACAATGGAAATTAGAAAAGGAATGTTACAAACCTTATAAAAATATAAAAATGAAGAATCTCAAATAGAAATACAAATTATAGTGGCAAACTTATCCTACACCATCATACATTGTCTTTGGTCAGAAAATTTCGATGCAATCTGATCTGGTTTGATCTGGAATCACATCCCATGTGATATAAAATTGTACAACAGAAATTAAAAAATAAACGATACAAGCCTTATAAAAATATATAAATGAAAAAAAAAAGATTTTCCACAATTACATTCATTAAACGAATCCCAAACAGAAATACAACCATATATGAAAAAAAAACATTATACCCTTTGTTCAGAAAATTTCCATGCAATCCGAATTGGTTTGATCTGGAATCACGTCCGATCTGATTTGATCAGTGATTCTTTTTTATGTAGGGGATCCACCAACCTATGGTTCGCAGGGTTATCTTGCTAGTTTTTCTCAAGAAGGGACTTGGTTTGTTCACAGGGTTATCTTACAGGGCTCGTGAGTGAGGTCAAGCATGGAAGACGGCCTAGTTTGATCAGAGGTTCTAGGTAAAATCGAAATGGGTCAAAAAATCCGTTGATGGAGGTTCTGGGTAAAATCGAAATGGGTCAAAAAATCCACTAATGGAGGTTCTTGGTAAAATTGAAATGGGTCAAAAAATCCGCGGATGGAGGTTTTGGGTAAAATCGAAATGGCTCAAAAAATCCACTAATGGAGGTTCTGGGTAAAATCGAAATGGGTCAAAACATCCGCTGATGGAGGTTTTGGGTAAAATCGAAATGGGTGGTCAAACAATCCGCTGATGGTTACTACCGCTCATGAAAAAATCAAATTTTTTACCTAACTGCACATCGTTATCCATGCAAAATCATTAACCACACCAGTTTACCTCACATGGGTCTACATGCAATCGGAAAATATTTTCGATGGAATTCTGTTAAGTGATTAACTATGCTAATTACATTTTAATTAACTTCTAATCCATTCCTTATTTAGGATACATTTCGGGGGTGGTAGTTTGTTATGAGAGGATGATGATGATGATGATTGATGATTGATGATTGAAATCATCAATCAGCAATCAGCAATCATCATCATCTCCATCTTTTTCATCGTCATCATCATAATGTAGTGGTAGGGGAAGGGGGATTAGGAGAGAGAGAGAGAGAGAGAGAGAGAGAGAGAGAGAGGTGTAGAAGCAAGGAAGAGAAAGTGAGAAAGGGGGGCTTAGTTAGGGGTAAGGGGATAGGAGGGTGGTTAGTGAGGGAGAGAGAGAGAGACTGGGAGAGGGGGTTAGTAATGGTTGGGGGGAGAGAGAGAGAGAGAGAGAGAGGGTGTTAGTTTTAGGGAGTGAGAAAGAGAGATGGGAGGTGTGGTTAGAGGTGGGTGGAGGTGTAGGGAAGATAGAGAGGCTGAGAGAGCCTGGGTTAGTAAGGGCTAGGGAGAGAAGGGGAGAGAGATATAGTGGAGGGGTTTTTGGGCTAGGGGGACTAGTAGAGAGATAGAAAGCATAGGATGGTTAGGGATGGGGGAGAGGTTAGGGAGAGGGAGAGGGGTTTTACACACACACATAGGTGTAAAACCAGGGAAGAGAGAGTGATGCTGATGATGATGAAGATGATGATGATGATGATGATGATGATGATGAATATCATGATGAAGATGATGAAGATGATGAAGATGTTGATGATGATGATGGTGAAGATGATGATCATGACGAAGATGATGATCATGATCATGATCATGATGACGCTGAAGATGATGGTGATGATGAAGACGATGAAGATGATGGTGATGACGACCACAACGATGATGATGATGATGAATGATGATGATGATGATGATGATGATGATGAGGAAGATGGAGATGATGATGATGATGATGAAGATGATGATGAATATGACGATGAGGATGCTGAAGAGGAAGAGGAAGATGATGGTGATGAAGATGATGATGATGGTGATGATAAAGAAGAGGATGATGATGATGATGATGATGATGATTGATGATTGAAATCATCAATCATCTATCATTATCTCCATCTTCATCATCATCATCATCATCATGTAGTGGTAGGGTAAGGGGGATTAGGAGAGAGCGAGAGGGGGGAGAGAGAGAGGGATAGAGGGAGAGAGAGAGGGAGGTGTAGAAGAAAGGAAGAGAGAGTGAGAGAGGGGGAGTTAGTTAGGGGTAAGGGGCTAGGAGGGGGGTTATCGAGGGGGAGAGAGAGAGAGACTGAGAGAGGGGGTTAATAATGGTTGGAGAGAGAGAGAGAGAGAGAGAGAGAGAGGGTGATAGTTGTAGGGAGTGAGAAAGAGAGATGGGAGGTGTGGTTAGAGGTAGGTGGAGGTGGGAATAGAGAGAGACTGAGAGAGCCCAGGTTAGTAAGGGCTAGGGAGAGGAGGGGAGAGAGATAGAGAGGAGTGAGTTTGGGGATAGGGGGAGTAGCAGAGAGATAGAAAGAGTAGGATGGTTAGGGATGGGGGAGAGGTTAGGGAGAGGGAGAGGGGGTTTACAAACAGAGAGAGAGAGAGAGAGAGGTGTAAAACCAGGGAAGAGAGAGTGATGACGATGATGATGATGATGATGATGATGATGATGATGATGATGAAGATGATGATGATGTTGAAGATGGTGATGATGATGATGAAGATGATGATGATGATGATGAATATGGTGATGCTGATGATGATGGAGATTATGATGACGATGATGATGATCATCATGACGATGAAGATGATGATGATGATGATGATGATGATGAAGACGATGAAGATTATGTTGATGATGACCACATCGATGATGATGATGATGATGATGATGATGATGATGAAGATGGAGATGATGATGATGACGAAGAAGATGGTGGTGAGGATGATGATGATGATGAATATGATGATGAATATGACTATGAGGATGATGAAGATGAAGATGATGGTGATGAAGATGATGATTATGATGATGATGATGATGATGGTGGTGGTGGTGGTGGTGGTGGTGTTGGTGGTGATAAAAGAAGAGGACGATGATGATGATGATGATGATCAATAATCATCATCCTCATCATCATCACCATCATCTTCATATTCATCATCCTCGTCATCATATTCATCATCATCTTCATCTTCATCATCATACATCACTATCTTCATCATCATCGTCGTCATCTCCATCTTCCTCCTCCTCATCATCATCATTCATCATCATCATCATCATCATCATCATCATCATCATCATCGTTGTGGTCTTCGTCACCATCATCTTCATCATCACCGTCATCTTCATCGTCATGATCATGATCATCATGATCATCATCTTCATCATCATCATTATCATCATCACCATCTTCATCATGATATTCATCATCATCATCATCATCACCATCATCATCTTCATCACCATCGTCTTCATCTTCATCATCATCATCTTTCTCTCACCCCCTTTATCTCCATCTAACACTTCAAAACATTATTTTGTGAAGATAATAACACATGCGCATTATGTATATACAAAACGATAATGTGTTTTGTATATAAGAAACATGTGTGCGTTTCTTATAACATTGAGCATGAAAACAATAAAATTTGAATTTACATATAACGCACGCGCGCTATTTGAATTTAAACATAACGCAGGCACATTCCTGAGCACCTAATCACCCACTCCTCCCACGCCTGTGTGTCAGCCACAGTTCTATGTGGTTGGTTCAGACTTACCAAACTTGTGCTCTGGAATTTACTAAACCATAGCTAATTAGACATTTCCATCGTTTTTCTCAATATGCATGTTTTTCACCGCTCTCTACAGCATGACATACATGACCATTATTAACGAAATTTTAGGCATAGATAAAAAAATTTATGCAGATTCCAAATATGTAATTTTTTTTAAAAAATATTGATATTTTCTATTTATTTCCTAATTTTCTTGTGTCATCACTCCTAAAGTCAAAAACATACTGTTATAGTTTATTCCGTAACTTTTTTTATTTCACAACCATTTTAAAAAAAAATTGTATTCTGCACTAGTAGACACCAACCTCTATAATCTATAAAATATCAGAGTCGAAATAACTGCATTAAGACCTTCAAAGGCTGCACCCACATTTGACATACCGTTCTCGAGGTTTGATCACTTACATAATTAAAAATAAAATTAAACAATTAATTTTGGAAAAATAGTGCTACACTAGTGCTACAGGTTCTATACATGTCTACCAATTTTTGTAGCCCAAACCCATCATTTAGGCATTGAAAGGATGCACCCACAAAAACATATACCTTATCATTTGCCAAAAAAATAAAAAGTGACTGTTATTAAACATGAAATTTGACATAGTTATGGGGCATGTGCAAGCTAATGAGGGTCACTTTTGGAACGTTAAATGCAATAGAAAACTGAAAAATCAGGCATCCCTCAACTTAATTGGTTTTTTTGAGATGCTTACACAAGATATCTTGCGTCGAGTAAAAAATATGAAACGTAGAAAATTGAGTCACATTTCCAAATATATAACTTTTAAGTATTGAAAATTTACATAACTATGTCAAATTTAATTTTTTCTAATAGTCATTGTTTTTGGCAAATGATAAGGTATATGTTTTTGTGGGTGCATCCTTT
Organism: Larix kaempferi; assembly: GCA_027924585.1. Classification (NCBI taxonomy): domain Eukaryota; kingdom Viridiplantae; phylum Streptophyta; class Pinopsida; order Pinales; family Pinaceae; genus Larix; species Larix kaempferi. The sequence continues at coordinate 11,341,800 of BSBM01001197.1, read as the reverse complement.
CACTGCGTAAATGGCGGTTTCAAGCTATAAAATCTGGTATACATGTATAGAACCCATAGCACTAGTGCAGCGCTATTTTTCCAAAATTAAATGTTTAATTTTTAATTTTTTTTAATTATGTAAGTGGTCAAACCTCGAGAACGGTACGTCAAATGTTGGTGCATCCTTTGAAGGTCTTAATGTAGTTATTTTGACTTGGATTTTTTGTAGGATGTAGAGGTCGATGTCCTCTAGTGCAGCATACAAGTTTTTTTTTAAATGGTTGTGAAATGAAAAAGTTACGGAATAAACACTAACAGTATGTTTTTTGACCAACGGAGTGATGACACAAGAAAATTAGGAAATAAATAGAAAATCTCAATATTTAAAAAAAAAAATACATATTTCGAATCTGCATAGAAAATTCTATCTATGCCTAGAATTTTGTCAATAATGGTCAAGTATGTCATGCTGTAGAGAGCGGTGAAAAACAGGCATACTCAGAAAAATGTTGAAAATGTCAAATTAGCTATGGTCTAAAAATTCCCTAGCACAGGTTTGGTAAGTCTGAACCAACCACATAGGACAGTGGCTGACACGGGGGGGGCGGGAGGAGTGGGTGAGTAGGCGCTCAGGAACGCGCACGCATTATGTTTAAATTCAAATAACGCGTGTGCGTTGTATTTAAATTCAAATTTTAGTGTTTTGGTGCTCAATGTTATAAGCAACACGCTAGCGTTATGTGGGTACATAACGCGCTAGCATTATTGCTATGCAAAAATATTACCAAAATGCTTTTATCCTCCCATGTTCTGTGTTTTCTCCTCCCGCCTTCCCTATTTTTATGTTTACTAAATATTTTACACAAACAAAATGATAAAGCAAACAAATTAATAGGAACAGTCTTCAAAATGGCTTGATGACTTGTTTCAATGGACACATATTATCTAAATATCATATCCATAGACAACAACTAATTCAAACAATCAATTCGCTACAACTAAGATCAAACTTTAGATAATATAGTTTCTATAGTGGTAAGCGGGGCTATTGCAATCTAGGTAAATATCATACAAATATTTCAAACAAATTTAACGGCATAAGCATTCCAGAAAAGATGGCAAAGTTTCAAAACGGTCGGCTGTACCAATAAAACTAGGGGCACCAAAGTAAGGCTCAAACTGTGTTTATGGACAATTACCGATCGAAGGATGTCTGAGTGTAAATGCAAATGCAGCAGCCCCTCCGGGAAGCCTTCTTCTTCACCGACCTTCTCTTGGACTCAAGTGGCCTAAATGCCCAACCACCGAACAGTTGCACGAGCTATAGTTAAGAAACAATGGTCGAAATAGAGCAATTATAAATGATTTGATCAACAAAGCAAGTCGCCATCCTCTTCTTTATCATCATCATCATCGCCATCCTCTTCTTTATCATCACCGTCATCATCCTCATCACCATCTTCATCATGATTGGGAATTGATCATCATCATCATCATCGTCATCATCATCATCCTCTTCTTTATCATCACCATCATCATGATGATCATCATCACCATCATCATCTTCATCACCATCATCTTCATCATCCTCATCGTCATATTCATCATCATCACCATCCTCTTCTTTATCATCACCATCATCATCATCATTGTCGTCATCATCATCATCATCATCATCATCATCATATCATCATCATCATCGTCGTCATCATCTCCATCATCATCTTCATCATCATCATCATCCTCACCACCATCTTCATCATGACTGATGAATCATCATCATCATCCTCTTCTTTATGATCACCATCATCATCATCATCCTCGTCGTCATATTCATCATCATCTTCATCATCATCATCATCATTCTCATCACTATCTTCATCTTCATCATGCTTGATGATTGATCATCATCATCGCCATCCTCTTCTTTATCATCACCATCAACATCCTCATCACCATCTTCATCATGATTGGGTATTGATCATCATCATCGTCGTCGTTGTCATCATCATCATCCTCTTCTTTATCATCACCATCATCATCATCATCATTGTCTTCATCACCATCATCTTCATCATCATCGTCGTCGTCGTCGTCATATTCATCATCACCATCTTCATCATGATTGGGTATTGATCATCATCATCATCGTCGTCGTCATCATCATCATCCTCTTCTTTATCATCACCATCATCATCATCATCATCATCATCATCGTCGTCGTCTTCATCACCATCATCTTCATCATCATCCTCACCACCATCTTCATCATGATTGATGATTGATCATCATCATCATCAACAACAACAACAGCAACAACATCGCCATCCTCTTCTTTATCATCACCATCGTCATCCTCATCACCATCTTCATCATGATTGGGTATTGATCATCATCATCATCGTCGTCGTCGTCATCATGATTGGGTATTGATCATCATCATCATCATCATCATCATCATCCTCTTCTTTATCATCACCATCATCATCATCGCCATCATCATCCTCATCATCATCTTCAACATCAACATCATCATCATCATCATCATCATCTTCATCGGCATCATCTTCATCCTCATCATCCTCGTTGTCATATTCATCATCATCTTCATCATCACCATCCTCTTCTTTATCATCACCATCATCATAATTGTCGTCCTCATCATCATCATCATCATCATCATCGTCATCATCGACGTCGTTATCTCCATCATCATCATCATCATCCTCACCACCATCTTCATCATGATTGATGATTGACCATCATCATCATCGTCGTCATCGGCATCGTCATCTCCATCATCATCATCATCCTCACCACCATCTTCATCATGATTGATGATTGACCATCATCATCATCATCATCATCCTCTTCTTTATGATCACCATCACCGCCGTCGTCATCATCATCCTCATCATCATCATCATCCTCATCATCATCTTCATCTTCATCTTCATCATGATTGATGATTGATCATCATCATCATCATCATCATCACCATCCTCTTCTTTATCATCACCATCTTCATCATGATTGGGTATTGATCATCATCATCATCATCATCCTCTTCTTTATCATCACCATCATCATCATCCCCATCATCATCTTCAACATCATCATCATCATCATCATCATCTTCATCCTCATCATCCTCGTCATCATATTCATCATCATCTTCATCATCACCATCCTCTTCTTTATCATCACCATCATCATCGTCGTCATCGTCATCATCATCATCATCGTCGTCGTCATCATCGTCGTCATCATCTCCATCATCATCATCATCCTCACCACCATCTTCATCATGATTGATGATTGACCATCATCATGATCCTCCTCCTATTCTTTATGATCACCATCATCACCATCACCACCGTCATCATCATCATCATCATCATCATTGTCCTCATCACCATCTTCATCTTCATCTTCATCATGATTGATGATTGATCATCATCATCATCGTCGTCGTCGCCATCCTCTTCTTTATCATCACCATCATCATCATCATCATCATCATCATCATCATCCTCCTCATCATCTTCAACATCATCATCATCATCATCATCATCATCTTCATCTTCATCAGCATCCTCTTCATCCTCATCATCCTCGTCGTCATATTCATCATCATCATCATCATCATCATCATCACCATCTTCATCACCATCTTCATCTTCATCTTCATCATGATATTCATCACCACCACCATCATCATCATCATCATGTCCATCATCATCGCCCATCATGATATTCATCTCCCCTTCCTCTCTATTTATCTCCCCACCTTTCCCTAGCCCTTACTAACCCAGGCTCTCTCAGTCTCTCTCTCTTCCCTACACCTCCACCTACCTCTAACCACGCCTTCCATCTCTCTTTTGCAGACCCTACAACCAACACCCTCTCCTCTCTCGCTTGCTCTCTCCCTCCTTCCCCCCACCCCAACCATTACTAACCCACTCTCTCAGTCTCTCTCCCCCTCTCTCTCCCCCTTACTAACCCCCCTCCCAACCTCTTACCCCTAACTACCCACCCTCCTAGCCCCTTACCCCTACCTAACCACCCCCCATCTCTAATCCCTAAACCCCTAACACCAAATCCCTATTTAACCTCCTAACCCATAGAAACTATTAAATAAACTATTGAATAAGGTTTTTTGATTATTTCAATAACGCTAGCGCGTTTATGAATAAACAACGTGCGCACGTTTTGTTCAACTAGGTACATTATTTAGCCATGCACCAAACATATTAAATACCTCGGCTTTTTTTAATATTCAAGAAACGCGTGCTCGTTTTGTGTGTCAATAACGCTCGCGCGTTATGTCTGTGCAAAAAAGTTTGCAAAATGATTTTATCCTCCCGCGTTCTGCATTTTCTCCTCCCGCCTTCCCGTCTCCCATACAGCACGACACTTCACAATTCACAGTCAAAGCATTGGAGGAAGCTCAAGACACTCCATGTTCACAATCAACAAGTTTGAAGAGGATTCTACAGTTGGCATTTGGAATTGAGGAATCCACGTTCACAATTACCAAGCTTCAAGGGGATTCTTCATTCACAAATTCAAGCTTCAAGAGGATTCTACATTTACAATTTCAAGCCTCAAGGTAATTCTATATTAACAATGTCAAGCAAGTTTGATGAATCTATATGAACACAACTGAAGAAGAATCTACATTCCCTATTGAGCAAGCTTGAAATTTCTATATTCACAAATGAATAATTTTCTATATTCACAAGTGAGGTAGAAACTTTACTTTCACATTTGAGCTAGATTGATGTTCATCTATATTCACAATTAAGGAAGTATCTATATTGACAATTGAGCAAGCTTGAAGAACCTATATTCACAGTTGAGAAATAATTTGGATATTTGAATAATTGAGCACACCTCTAGGATCTATTTTCTTAGTATTGCTCATTGTGGTCATGGGGAATCCACACAATCAAAAAAGGAAATTGGCAAGGAAAGAGAAGCCTCAAGAAACCATGGAACAAGTTAGAGAAAAGAAAATATTGGACATGTGGAATGGAAGGCATTCCATGGAAACTCATCCAATTCCAACCGTAGATGATGCCACGGTCGTTCCTACCCATCCACCTCAAGAAATACGAAGAAATTCACTAGAGGGGCCCTCAATTTCAACAACATTTGATGAACAAGCACCCCATGGCACTAGTGAAGAAGTAAGACGTAGCTGCTCATTTGGGGATGTTTCAATTCCCACATCAAGTCAACCTCAGAATATGGTAGTGAATGACTTGTTGGGTAGTGGTTATACAAGCGATGAAGTTAGAGAGGCATTGAGTGGAGGATTGACAATGGAAGAAGCAAATGTTATGGAGACCGTCCAAGAGAATGAAAGACAAGGGGTTCCTATGGAAACGCCGAAGCGTCCTGGTGATGGTGTACATGCTCCAGTTCCAACACCCTTACCTCCATTAGCAACTACACGCCAAAGAACTCCAAGACATATACAGGTTGATGAAACTCTCATTAGTTCACTTGAAGGTACGTTGTCTAAACGTTCTATTGCTTATCAAACTCGACAAATACTTGATAAATTTTTTTATTCTAAATGTGATGCGGATAGTGCAAATTATTTTTATCATTGTTGAAATATAGGCATATGACTGTTGTTAGAAGAACATTAGGGATAAAGATGGACAAAAAGTTAGAACCAAGTTCTCATATCGTTAAAATTTTAGTAGATGCATTTAGTACAATTGGAAAGAAATCTCGCTCAAAGGATCACAATGTGGCCCGTCGTGTGTTGTCACAATCAATCATTAACAAAAGCACTAGGGCACTTCGTTTTCTTAAACATACATCCAAAATTGTTAATTTGAATGTGAAGACACTTCGTAGGTATTGTGTTAGAAGAGAACAACTTGAAACCGATCAAACAGATGTTTGGGCCTTCATTGGCAGGTTGCCACGATCTGATATGAAGTTCATTGATGCGATAAAGGGATTGGTGCAAGCATTTTGGCATGACAACACTAGACCTTCTTCCAACCAAAAAGATGTATTAAAATTGAGAAGGGGTTCAAAGGATCGTGAACCACACATTAAACATTTTCTTGATATGACACAAACAGAAATATATGAGAGATTTAGGAATGAACATAATGAACTTGACTTGGGCCAAAGAGCCTTTGAAAAATGCAAACCATGGTATGTTAAAATAAACATAATTCGTAACACATGTTGTCGATACCACATTGAGTATGGTTACTATTATGACACATATACATATATTTTTCATGTATTGCATAACGCTCTTGTGCAGGAATGCTCAGCTGCATTACCACCGATTCTATCTAGAGACTTTATTCATAGCATCTTGTGTAGCAGGCCAAACAATTGCACATTTTATCAAAAAAATTGCATAGATGGGACATGCCTAGGGTGTGGTGGATTCACATTATTGGACAAATGCATACATGTGACCAATGAGCATGAACTTGGGAGGTAGGAGGTGAACTTGCAGTCATTCAAATATGTCACATATGATATTGATGGAGGGAACGAAAGAAAAAAAATACAATTGGTCACTTCTCAGGTTGGTAACGAGTTATTGAATACTATTTTTTCTTCAGATTGCAATTTCATATGTAACAATCTATTGATATATGTATTTATTGTTGATCTACCAGGTACGGGTTTCCGACTTCATGGAGGAATTATTTGAAAAGATACAACATTATGCAAAGCATGTGCATGTGTCTCGTTGGCAAGATGAGCAGTTTAGAACGTGTAGGGATACATTTCCTATTGGGACTATCCTGTCAGTGGTCGATTTTGCGGAAAACTACACTCTTCAACCACAAAATGAGATTCAAAGTCAATACTATCACTCAGATCAGGTCAACTTAATGGTCCATATCACCTATAGACATGGGGCAGATAGTACTGAAGACAATAGGGTTATATTGAAAGAGTATCACTTCTACATAAGTGATGACAGGTGTCACGACTTGGATTTTGTACAACACAGCTTTCAAATGTTCTACAATCACTTGAAGGATAACAGTATATAGATGGAACAACATTGGATTTGGTCTGACGGTTGTGCAGGGCAATTCAAAAATGCTCGTGTCTTCCAATGGTTGTGTATGCTCCACAAAAGGCACAAGGTGCCACATATTTGGAACTATTTTGAGACCGGACATGGAAAAGGTGAACACGATCGAGCAGGTGCGTGCATAAAGACTGCATTATGCAAGCAAGAAATGAAGTTCACAGATGGACCTATCATCCGAAATGCAAAAAGCATCGTTGAATGATGTGCTTCAGTCATGGGGGAGGGAGCAAGAAGGAAGGAAGATCACTCAACCAGGAAAGCACATGTGGTTAGATATTTTTGGGAGGTGGTGGATGAAGATCATTCACATTTATATGAGTGCAAGACCATCCAAGGAACTCATGCATTTCATTTAGTTAAAATGTCGGACAATGCTATACTTGAAATGTGGAAAAGGAAACTGTCATGTTTTTGTTCTCCATGCAATAGTGGTGAATGGGAGGAATGTGAATCCATGGATTGGGTTGACGGATGGGACCATGTATCACTCCCCATTGGTTGACAGATAGCTATAGAATTATCCCAGTTGGAGGAGGACCAATCAAGTATTTCACCAGACTATGACCACATATCAGATCGCATACAACCAGGTTCGATTAATATTATAATATTTTTGAAAAGTAGTTGTGTCTAATTAGCTGTGTATATTTTTTATATTTTTGGCAACTGGTTGTGTCTAATTAGTTGACTAAAACGTTGGAACTATATTTTCTCCAGGGCACATATACGCAGTGGTTTCCCCGAGATGCAATGCATGGCGCACTGACTATTGGCTGGCACGTTGCTTAGAGGGGAATCAAACCCTAAATGTCCCATTGCGGGACTCTGAGGGAGTTGATTTTTTGATTGGGTCGATGGTTATAAAGGGAGAATATTTGAACCAGGTTTCCCATTCAGCAAATAGAAAAGGGTATACATATGAAGATTATAGACTAGGTGAGATTGTATACCATTATACAAACTTAGTTATTGACACAAACCTCCAGCTGCAAGCAATGCCAAGGAAGAACTCATCAAAGGCACGATACTTATTGCCTTATTCCGAGCAAGAGAGATTAAAGGAAACCATTGGTATTTGAGTTGATCCTGATGGTCTAGTCGAATGGCCATAGGTAGGTAATCCGGTACGTGGTTTGCTTGTTTTATTGTGTACTATGTTATAGGTATGTGGTGTAAATGTATGCTATGATTTTATTTTGTGGTCTCATTGAGTATTGGCATTAATATTTTGAATTGCAGCCATACGTTGATAGCTTGATAGATTCATAAATTGCATAGACTTGGTACAACTTGATAAATTGCACAAGTTTCGTAATCATCATCATCATCATGATCATCATCTACATCACCACCACCACCACCACCATCATCATCATCATCATCAACAACATCTTCATCATCCTCACCACCACCATCATGATCATCACCATCACCATCAACACCACCATCACCATCATCATCAATGTCTTCATCATCATCACCATCATCATCTTCATCACCATCACCATCATCATTACCATGTCTAGGTTCCTCATCAACATCTCCATCATCACATCTTCTTCGTCATCATCATCATCATATTCATCGCCATCACCATCATGATCAACGTCTTCATCATCATCACCATCTTCATCATCATCATTAACTTTAACTCTAACCCTAATTCAATTTCCTTCTATAACTCTAATTTCGTTCATCATCATCATGCTAGCTATACCTTCCCGGTGGATGATTTTGCAAAGTTGACCCCCGTGGGAAAAAATTGCACAGTCCCTCACTAAGCAAAACCCTAGTTTGTAGAATGCACCTAAAAGATGACAGGTGGGCCAGGGGACCGGCGGAGAGGGGCACCCCTAGCACTGTCTCGACGTCTTCAATCCAACGGAGTCAATGGTTCGTCGATCGGAGCCATGACCATCATTCTATGGCTTATTCCATCTGGCATCCAAAAGGCCTTCATGGACACCTGGCGAATGCCTACCGGGGCCATAGAATCCAAACCGTGCAACAAAACTGGGTTCCGGCAAGACATGCAGGTGTGTCTAGGATGGTTCCAGATGGGAACGCTATCCAGAAGTGCTCGGTGGACGATTTTGCAAAGTTGACCCTCGTGTGCAAAAATTGCACAGTCCCTCACTGAGCAAAACCCTAGTTTGCAGAATGCACCTACAAGATGACACATGGGCCATGGGAACAATAGAGGGGGGCACCCCTAGCACTGTCCCGACGTCCCGAATCCAACGGAGATGACGGTTCGTCGATCGGAGGCCCGACCGTCATTCTATGGCTCGTTCCGTCCGGCATCCAAAAGGACTTCAGGGACACTTACTAGATGCCTGCTGGGGGCATAGAACACCAACCGTGCAGCAAAACGAGGTTCCGGGGAGTCCTGTAGGTGTGTCTAGGTAGGTTCCGGCTGGGAACACTAGCCACAAGTGCCTGCTGTACGATTTTGAAAAGTTGACCCTCGTGGGAAAAAATTGCACAGTCCCTCACTGAGCAAAACCCTATTTTGCATAATGCACCTACAATATGACACATGGGCCATGGGACCGGTAGAGGGGGGAACCCTTAGCACTATCCCGACGTCCTGAATCCAACGGAGTTGACAGTTCGTCGATCAAAGCCATGGTCGTCATTCTATGGCTCGTTCCGTCTCGCATCCAAAAGGGACGTCCTGCAAGTGTGTCTTCTGGGTAGATTCAGGCATTCTTGAGGATCTAAATTTATAATTGCCTTCTGGGTAGATTCAGGCATGGAATAATATTTGGCGGCACTTCCAAGCTCCCCAGACCATTTGGTCTGCCACAATATGTGCGACTCCTTTGACGAAAGATAAATTCTGGTGTGGACGACAACATTTGATACACTAGCCAAATCTATGTTGTTGGAAGAACTTACAGATTTCAACAAATGAGCGTTTTGCAGGTGACTTGGAAATCCCTTCCAATTTTCAGCAATAAAACAAAGAAGTTCAACGTATAGATTTTCAGGCTTGTCAACCAATCAGACAACAGAATACAAAGAGATAACCATGCCCAAAAAATTCAAGCTATTATAAAACTCTTGTTTATCAAGATAAGGATGGACTATGTGTGCATTACGAGAATATAGATGAAAGAAATCGCTTTGATGAACTTGTCCTCTTGCTTTCTCCAGAATGCATTTAAAAGCAGGGAGTATTGTCCGAGCTTCTGTTGGTTTACATAAACGTTTATTCCCAAAGCTGACGTCACATAAAACCACTTCCTCAGCTCTCAATTGGGTCTAAATGGCATCTCTAACTTGTGTTAGTTGTGGATAACGAGGAATATGAAAGGGAAGGTACCTATAGACCCAAGTTTTCGATGATGGAGGTGAATTACCACTTATCAGAGCACGAAAGGCCCCGGTAGGCATCCGCCAGGTGTCCCTAAAGGCCTTTTGGATGCCGGATGGAACAAGCCATAGAATGACAGTCGTGGCTCCGATCGACGAATCATCAACTCCGTTGGATTCAAGACGTCGAGATAGTTCTAGGAGTTCCCCTCACTGCCGGTCCCCTAGCCCACCTATCATCTTGTAGGTCCATCTTGGAAACTAGGGTTTTGCTCAGTGAGGGACTGTGCAATTTTTACACACGGGGGTCAACTTTGCAAAATCATCCGTCGGGCACTTATGGCTAGCCTTCCCAGCTAGAATCATCCTAGACACACCTGCATGTCTCCCCGGAACCCGGTTTTGTTGCACGGTTGGGATTCTATGGCCCTGGTAGGCATCTGCCATATGTCCTTGAAGGCCTTTTGGATGTCGGATAGAACAAACCATGGAATGAATACCGTGGCTCCGATCAATGAACCGTTGACTCCGTTGGATTCAGGACATCGAGATAGTGCTAGGGGTGCCCCCCCCCCACCGGTCCCATGGCCCACATGTCATCTTTTAGGTGCATTCTACAAACTAGGGTTTTGCTCAGTGAGGGACTGTGCAATTTTTGCACACGGGGGTCAACTTTGCAAAATCGTCCACCGGGCACTTTTGGCTAGTGTTCCCAACTGGAACCGTCCAAGACACACCTGCATGTCTAGTCGGAACCTGGTTTTGTTGCATGGTTTGAATTCTATGGCCCTGGTAGGCATCCGCCAGGTGTCCCTGAAGGCCTTTTGGATGCCGGACAGAACAAGCCATAGAATGACGGTCGTGGCTCCGATCGACGAACCGTCGACTCCATTGGATTCAGGACGTCAAGACAATGCTAGGGGTGCCCCTCTCCGTCGGTCCCATGGCCCACGTGTCATCTTTTAGGTGCATTCTGCAAACTAGGGTTTTGCTCAATGAGAAACTATGCAATTTTTGCCCACGGGGGTCAACTATGAAAAATCGTCCAACGGGCACTTGTGGCTAGCGTTTCCCTTCTTATGGTGAAAAATGGGATGGTGATGGTGACAACATGGGTAGGAAGAGCATGGTGAAGATGATGATGATGACGGTGATGATGATTAGGGTGAGGGTGATGATCATGAGGGTGAGGATGATGAGGATGAGGATGAGGATGAGGGTGATGATGATGATTACAAAACTTGTGCAATTTATCAAAAAACACATAGGACCATGAAGATGTTGATGTTGATGATGATGATGATGATGAATATGATGATGATGGTGGTGGTGGTGATGAAGATGATGATGATGGCGATGGTGATGATGATGATGAGGGTGAGGATGATGAGGATGAGGATGAGGATGAGGGTGATGAGGATGATGATCATGATGATGGTGAGGATGTGGATGAGGGTGAGGATGATGAGGATGATGATCATGATGGTGGTGGTGATGATGATGAAGATGTTGATGATGAGGGTGATGAGAATGATGATTGTGATGATGAATATGTTGACGATGATGACGATGATGAAGATAATGGTTTACCGAGATGATGATGATGATGATAATGGTTTACCGTGATGATGATGATGGTGGTGGTGGTGGTGGTGATGAAGATGATGATGATGGCGATGGTGATGATGATGATGAGGGCGAGGAGGATGAGGATGGGGATGAGGATGAGGGTGATGAGGATGATGATCATGATGATGGTGAGGATGTGGATGAGGGTGAGGATGATGAGGATGATGATCATGATGGTGGTGGTGATGATGATGAAGATGTTGATTATGAGGGTGATGAGCATGATGATCATGATGATGAATATGTTGACGATGATGATGATGAAGAAGATGAGGATGACGAGGATGAGGGTGATGATGATGATTACGAAACTTGTGCAATTTATCAAAACAAACGTAAGACCATGAACATATTATTTTCGTTCATCAATACAACATTATCAAGGAATATCATTAAAGTAGTTGGGTATTTCATTTTCCATGGATTCTGGATGATTACTTTTGCATTATGACAGGTGGAAAATGGACATATGAAAGAGGTAAAGCACAAACTAGTGTCTTACATACTAGGGTTTAGTAAGGACAGGGTTTATATCTTCAATGATATTATGAGAGTGAATTCATGACCAGCTATTGGTTAGCATATTTTAACAAAATAGGGTATATTTGTTACATATATTTGACCATATGTACATGAAGGCCCAATGAATTTTATTACACTTTAGTTATGCATTCCTTTCCATTCAATCGAACTGCATAGATGTTCATGTACGTATAGTTTGATGAAATACAGTAGCATTGATGAAATGTGTAGCATCTATTGGACTTCCTCTTACTGTCTGGAAATGTCATAGGATTACATTGATGGTATGCGTAACATGTTACTATTATGACAGAGGTTTTTTCCTTGCAACATATTTTCCTTGCAACCATAATCATGATCAATGGGTACGAACTCTTGGAGTAAACAAAAAACACAATTTTAAATTAGATATCAAATTAGCATGCATGTGCTAAGTTCATTGAACTGTTGAAAGATATTATTAGTTTTTTCCATTAAGATAATGTTTTCATAACACATTGGTAAGATGTTACTTTATCAATGCAATAAATGTAAGAGAATAAATATTGCTTGAAATGTAATTTTATTAATTTCAATAGCATAATTTATCAATTTGTGGAAGAGATGAATCATCACAAGCACAAGTCGAAACTCAAGAGAAAATATGGAATATATTGATAGTCGAATGTTTGTAATACAAAATATGAGAAAGTAGCTGACCCTCAAATGGCCTGTCAGTGTACATGTATCCCTAAGTACAACAATGTGTACATGTATGTCAAAATACATCTATCCAAGACTATGCAACATCAAAAATCAATCTTTCTCTTGTTTTTCCCCGACTTTCCTCTATCGACCATCTCCCTGGGATCGCTTGGCATCTCAGAGGTCTGCAAAAAAAATCATTATTTTTATCAAATAACTGCACTAATACCCTACAGTCAACAAACTTAAAAATTTAACTTATGGCCAAATTATTTATGACAAACACTCACCAAGTCCTCATGGGGTATAGATGTGAGCGGTGTGCTCATGGAAGGCATCTCTATAGTTGTGCTCTCCAAATAAAAGATCATATCTCAATTAATTCAACAATTCAACATTGATCAACGTGTTTGGGTAAATTGAATAAAAAAACTTGGTCATTAATGAACATCTCACCGCAAGAGGAGACCTAGTCAGAACCATGGATTGAGCAGAGGGGCCAGGCACTTCTGCCGCTAATGGCTACAATCACCAAATGGAGAAATAGTTAGACATGCATGAATAAACAATATAGTAACATGGTTAAATACTATGCATTGTGATTGTCCAAATAGTTACCTCCGTATGACTCGTGGCTATTGTATATGTGGCACTGACTGTAGCATCAATGATCTTTGTTAGGTTAGGGGTAGATGGATCTCTCGTGTGTCTGCTATAGAGGACATCCACATTCTTTCCAAGAGTGGATCCTCTCTTGTACACTTGTCCCTTTTGCACGTTGGGACTACGGGGAGATCGAACTACTGACAGTCTCGAACATATATCTACTGGTGGCTACAACCACCAATACTGACGTAGTTAGAAATGCATTGGTCAATGGAATAACATGTATTAACAAACTGAAAATGATGAAATACATACCGATGTATTGTATACGTCACTTAATTCTAAGAAACGGTATGTTATCCATTGTGTCTCCGCGGGGACACTGTCGATTGTATTCCCACCGGGGGGGAGCTCACTAGATGAAATAATTTCCATCTGATGGGGATCTACAACCTACAATTTAGAAAATTGTAAATATTAGATTGTGTAGCATTTATATTGTAACATGTGATAAAAAAATAACATGTGTTGAAATAATGTCATGTTCAAATAGTTACCTCAGCATGAGATGTTGTCACTGAAGGTATGACAACATCTTGTAACTCAGAAGGTTCTATTGCATGAGCCTCTTGGCCCCCATGCCCTTCTTGTGGCAACTACAAGTTTTAAAATCACTAAAAATATTAGTAATCTATATATGTTTATAGTAAGGAAAAATAATTTTCAAATGACACTAAATTGTTAATTGGATCTACTCATGTATTAAAATAATGTCATGTTGAAATAGTTACCTCATTGTGAGTTGTTGTCACTGAAAGTATGGCAACATAATTATCATGATCATGCGGTGCTAGTGCATGAGCCTCTGGACTATGCTCTACATCATCAGTGCAAAGGTCTTCAACCCCGTTCCCTTCTTGTAGTAACTACAAGTTTTAAAACCATTAAAAATATTAGCAATCTATATATATGTGTATAGTAAGGAAATATAATTTAAAAATGAGACTAAATTGTTAACCACTTACTTACCTGTGTGAAATACCCAGTAAAGGTATCATATGTTCGGACAGGACCAAAGCAAGGATGGCCGCATACTGTGCATGGGTGGGGTTGATGGCTGTGCTCATGTTGTGTAGGTACAATGCCACTACTAGATGCTCCTCGGCCACTTGAAGGTGGTGGCTCTACCCCACCAGGAGTTGTTGGATCTACCCCACCGATAGGTGCTGGCTCTACTCCACCCATAGATGGTGGCTCTGATGGGCCTACCTGGTGCGTACCATGAAGATACATGGTATGGCGAACAACCGCCTGTGCCAATAGTAGGAAGGAATCTTGTGTCTCTGGCACCAACTGATGTGCAGGCGGCACATCTGGCTTGGGCAGCCTCCTACAAGGTGGAGCTACAGGGCGATTGGGATCTATGTACCTCGCATTGGGACGTTGCTGAGGCATCCCCATCCCAACACCCTGGTACTCCAAGATATCAAAATAGTTAACATGCTTCCCCAGCACAAACTCTGCATACATCTTTCTCAGAAAATACAAAGGCATTTCCTTGTTGTTGTGTGGTGGTGCATCAAACACCATGTACCATCGGTCCATCCAGTTATCTATGAGGGGTTGATATGTACACCACTCAATAGAAATGTGCCTTTTGTTTGCATTAGGGAATTCATCCCGTGGATTTCTAAACAGGGAAAAGATTTGTTCTTTTGAGATTTTCAACTTCTTGACTTCGTTGTAGCTAAGTCCATCCACATATTGTTGCCTCTTTCTTTATCCGAATGTGGCAATATCTTGCAAAGCACCATTAGACCTACTAAAGGTAACATGCCTGTCATCAACAATAGTAATTGAGCCTCGAATTTCTCTGAACCTCTGAATTTCTCTTTGAATGCCAGAGTGGGAATCCATGGTCGTCACTGCAAACAAAAAATAAAAATAAAAATCATTAGAAATGTATATATGTGCTATAATGACATCTCTCAAAAATGAAAAATGTACAAACTTTGTGCAAGAACGAATACATTACAAACATAAATATCATCTCCGACATACATTACAAACATAAATATCATTTCATATGACCATTGCAAGCATACATTATGGGTCATTGAGGGCATAAGGGTGGAGACCATGCAGGCATAAAGACCATGATGATGTGGCAAAGATATGTATTTTTATTGGTTAAACTAAGGCAGCCTATTGATGGACAGAATGAAGACATGCTGCTAGAATGATGAAGAAATGACTAATGATATGGGCATAATGTTGTGATGTGCATATGGACAGTGTAAAGTGTATGAATGGAGATATGGTAGCAGATTGATATGACATGAATAATGATGACATAATGAAGATGTGATCTAATTGGTGATATTTGTTGATGGACATAATGGAGTTATATTGAATAATGAGTGCTTGATGAGAATGATGAAGTGATTTGGAAACAAAAAAGGGCTTCTGGTTGATGATGTATGTAATCTGCAGACTTAAGAAGAGTCTGAAATATCATTTGTAAATCTATGGTTGTTGGGGTGTTGGTGC
Source organism: Larix kaempferi (assembly GCA_027924585.1). Taxonomy (NCBI): domain Eukaryota; kingdom Viridiplantae; phylum Streptophyta; class Pinopsida; order Pinales; family Pinaceae; genus Larix; species Larix kaempferi. Next base: position 11,325,417 of record BSBM01001197.1, on the reverse strand, counting down.
ATCCCGGTGAGTTGCAGCTAACAGAATTATCTTGTGAATAGGATTGTCATTGATGACAACATTAATGAAAAAGGTGTAAATGGCATGACGACAAGCAAACAAGGTGACTTGACAAGGACTTGGAAAAGACAAGACAAAAGATAAGGTGATGGGAATTAGCACACCTAATGAGCCAAATGACCCATACTGTGGTCATTTGGAGTTGGTCCTAATACCCTAGACAAGGATGACTTGGAGATAACAAGTTACATGAACAAAGAAGCATGAAGAGAACAAAGAAGGTTGAAGTTGACACTTGGCAAGGATATTGCGGGCATCCCTTATGGCATTTGGGGGCATCCAAAAATGAAGCTGATAGACATGCGGGCATGTGGACAAGGTGACATGCGGGCATCTTGAAGATGCATATGCAGGCATGTTTGTGGAAGTTGTGGGCATCCTGGAGGCATGACAAAGACCCCCATGCGGGCAATTGAAGAAGGTCTAGCTGCAGGCATGTTCAAAGGCATAAATATGGCCCTTGCGGGCATGAGTTACAAGCTAGTGCGGGCATACTGGAAGTAAAAGAATATGGTGATGATGTGGGTATGAAGACCACGTTTAGGTGGGAAAAAGAAAGTCTACATAAATATATACATGTATATATTTATAATTTATGAGGTGTTTATGGAGCAACAATAGAAATTAGAGTTTAACCTTTATCTTTGGATCAATTGGGGCTACAGTATGTTGATGTGCTGCTAGTGTACAAACTAAGATGCTGATGATATGTATAGACAGAATGAATTCATGATTATTGGGGCTACATACGATGAACAAAATGTTGATCTAGGGCAGTATGAAATAGGGACATAATGCTTGCTTGGGTTATGACAATTAATGATAATCGGAATGATGTTATAAACATATATGTTGGGTGACAATGATGATTGATGTGATCAGTGAGCCATTGTGTCTAACAGGGTGGATGTAAAATTCATTAAAATTTTAAAATTTTAAGTTTTGGCATTTCATTTACAAATATTTTTAGGTGACAATGATGATTGATATGATCAGTGAGCCATTGTGTCTAACAAGGTGTACGTAAAATTCATTAAAAAATTAAAATTTTAAGTTTTGGCATTTCATTTACAAATATTTTTAGATTAGGGCAACATAACAATTTATAAACTTAATGACGAGATGAGGCAACGATTTAGATGCTTACCTTTCCAATCGTCCTTGCAAGATGAATTTGGGATTGTTGAGCCTCCAAATCTCGTCGGTTGAGCTTCTCCAATGCGTTTTGGGAAGGCGAAATCACTCGAGCGTTCGTGCTTGGGGAAAACAGTGCCGCGGTCTGCGGCACTGTTTTTTTTTTGTTATATTAACCATAATGCTCGAGCGTTATGGTGATCACCATAATGCTCGAGCATTATCGTGATCACCATAACGTTCGAATGTTTTGTAATCCTATCCTACATGTTAAATGACATGGTAGGTTCGAAGCCCACCATTCCTAGTTTTACATAACGCGCCAGCATTGTGTATTTACACAATTCTGGCACGTTTCGCATTTACCCATTGCATCTAAAAGGTCCCTCAACTTCGTGCGAGGGCCCTATGTAAATTTTCAATACTTAAAACTTATATATTCGGAAACGTGACTCAATTTCCTACGTTTCATCTTTTTTACTCGATGCAAGATATCTTGTGTAAGTATCTCAAAAAAACCAATTAAGTTGAGGGATGTCTGATTTTTCAGTTTTCTATTGCATCTAACGCACCAAAAGTGACCCTCATTAGCTTGCACATGCCCTATTATTAGTACCAGGATTAGTGAAAATGTTCAGGAAATGTTCTTTAGCATATTTTTCCAAATATTTCTGCTTTGATATCAAATTCCCATTCTGATCATGTAAGTCCCAAATGGCATTGATAGTACGTTTATGTGATGCAAAATTGTGACAACATTGTGTGTTCTCGTCACCCAATGCCACCCACGTAGCTCTACTCTTTAAGCACTAGTAGGTTAATTCTTCTTGTTCCAAAAGATAATCTTGTTTTTCTTCCAAAGATTGCAATTCAAGATTTTCCTCTTCAATGAAGATACCCTCCAGATTATGCTTGAACATATCCTTCATCCTTGAATCAATCAAATTCAAAACCTCTTTGTCCCTGGATTTATTAACCTTCTCCCATTCAATAGTCTTTTGTTTTAGTTTCTTTAGCTTAAAAAACAGAGCTTGTATAGGATTTACATCATCGAGGATAGTAAAATTAACCCAAAAATCACGAACCATATTGCGAAAATCGTGTTCTTTCAACCAAGTATAATTAAATTTAAAAGGAAAATTCCTTTTGGAAATAAAAGCATCTATTTGGAGAATAATTACTTGATGATCAAATATCGAAGAATGTTCAATCCACGACTTGAATCTCTGGAGCAAACTAGTGAAATAATCTGAAAGTTCATCCTCGTTAGCAGAAGGCACCCAAATTTATGCCATCGAGAGGGTAAAATTAAGATCACCTGCAATAATCAAATTTGGGGTGTTCAAAATACCATCCCTTTCCAAGGCGTCTCAAAATGGAACTCTATCTTTATAAGGTCCATATATATTTAGGACACCAAGATTCTAGTTATTTACAGGAAATTTTCCTTCAAGGAGTAAATCCCTGAAAGTTTTATACACCTTAAAATCTGCCATTAAGGGGTTCCATCGAGAGATCAAACCACATGCATCAATAGCACTAAAATTCCACCGACGCAAAATTTCCCTATAATGTTACAACTTGATAAATCTTTATAGTGTATCTTAATCATATACAGGAAGGTATGCTTGTAATTTACATCTATGCAATATTAAACTTGTGATAAATCTTTATAGTGTATCTTAATTATATGCAGGAAGGTATGCTTGTAATTTACATCTATGCAATATTAAACTTGCATTGCATATACTAAATATTTTACTCATAAAGAAACCATATAACACAATTCTAATATATCAACATTAGTCATATTATATTTCTTACATCATATATTCTAATCATGAATCACTTAATCTCAAAATATAACTACACAACATATCTTATTTAACCATATAACACGATTTTAATATAACAACATTAGTCATATTATATTTCTTACATCTTATATTGTAATCATGAACCACTTAATCTCAAAATATAACTACACAACATATCTTATTTCATTGATGGTATTAATATAATTAAGTGAAGGCATTTTATTTTTAGAATGAACTTCCTTGTCATTATGCTTGTGTAAAATATTATAAAGTATATCCCTATACTTTATCATGTCTCCTCTCACATGATCACGTTACAACTTAATTTCCTTTTTTCAACATCTATACTTCCCAATGTATATATATAATTTAAATGCCAATGTAAATATATATGTCTACCATCACAGCTACATTCATTGAAATATCAATTTTTATTTATTTTAAACAAGCCATTTATTAATTTATATGCATTTCCTTATGCCTAAATTATACTACAATCAAAACGAAATTGAGTGGATATTATTCTTTATGCATGGCATAAGGAAAAGGTATAAAACAACTTGACCCATTATATCGACACCCTTATAAATAAAAAATCAGTCGTAATGAAGAGGTAAGGGGGTTGCTCGACGCATTCCTATTTACGAAGCAGAGTTACTTCTAAGTCTTGACTCAGTATATAAGAAGGTAAGGACCTTTTAAAGAGTTAGGACCTTTTAAAGAGTTATAACGTACCGTGGAGTGAAAAAAAACAATTGAGAATTATCTCAAAGGAGAGCATCTATCCCAAGGGTTGTTTACCCTTCGAATCTTGTCATAACTTAACACATTATATCAACACTCTTATAAAAAAGGAAAATTCAGTCCTAAAGAAAAGGTAAGAAGAGGTAAGGGGGGTTACTTCTAAGTCTTGACTCAATATATAAGAAGGTAAGGACCTTTTAAAGAGTTGGAATGTACGGTGGAGTTAAAAAAACAGGTAGTCTAAAACTGCTATGATTTAGCCTTGAGAAAATGAGATTTTTGGACACGGTTTTGTTGAAATCGAGATTGAATTTTTAGAATTATCAAATAACAGTATTAATCCTGCATAATTTGGATGCCCTGGGGTTTTAGAGGGTGCTGAATTCATCTAGATATTCAAAAAAACTATTTAATCAACACAAACTTTTTATTTTTTAGATTTCAAATGGGCGTTGCACTTTTAAACAGCTTCAAAAAATACAACTTAGATTACTGCTAGGCCAGACATGGTAAAAGAAATTTGGGCGTGATGATCTCCGCTAAAATTGGTGTCAAGTCCTAAATTCTTCCTGGTGTAAATCCTCCTATTCCGGATCACTGAGGTTACGGTCAATCATAAGCCAAAATTTAAGCAACTGTCTCAACGTAAGCAGAAAGAACAGGCAAAAAGACGAAATCATCACCTCAATCTAAAGTTCAACTACTAGAAGTTTAAGATACAAAGCATAATCTCTATAGGCCAAAATAAGAACAAGTGATGGTTTTCAAACTAGAGTCAATCTCCACAATAGCGTAGATCTACTTCATACCTCAAAATATGGAAACAATTAACAATTTCAAAGTTCAATGGGGTAAACAATAAATATGACTTAGATTTCGACAAACAGCCGAAATCTGATCGATTATGTTTTTAGACAAACAGCCGAGGGCAGAAGTTGATCGATACCTGACTGATGATTGTTGGATATTTACAAAGCTAAGAACCGAATCCAAACTGATGATTTTTTTTTTCAAACAATTGAAAACTGATTTTTTTTTCAAACAATTGAATAATGAAATCTGGAATTTTTGAATTTGAAATTTTGACCCTCAAACTAGTTTGAAAAGTTTGTTAAATCCAATCTATCTCATTATTATGTTTTAAGAAAAACAAATTTTAATTTAATTTACTAAACAGACGTTATGCAAACTGTGCTTATCTTCACATATAATAACTCCTAAATTTACATAATAAATATACAATTTCAAAAAAAAATATATATATATATATATATATTGTAATAGAACAGATAATCAGTAATGACATACATATACAATTTCAAAATATATATATATATAGATTGTAATAGAACCTTGATTGTTTTATCTTCTCTAGGTTTCCAGCCGCAAAGTATGTCTTATCAAAGTAGGTCTCATTATCAAGAGAAGGATAACAAGTTCAAGCAAAAAAAAGCATTAAATTGGAACTTGCTGTACAAATGTCCATAATCACTACATTTGCAAAGTTTGCAAAGTTCAGCAAAAGGACATGAAACCTGAAACCCGAACGTGATGTCCAAAGAAATGTTAGCAAAGGGACATGAAAAGACTTCATCTCCATTATATGGAAAACACTCTTATATTAATTTTAAATTTCAATCGTAACGGCAGACACCGTCTCAATAAAATCCACAGAGCCAGTAGGTCTCTGAATAGGAACGACAACCCACTCTCCTGCTGCACATCCTATTGGCGGAGGCTTCAACATATAGAAAACATTATCGCCTTCAACATAACCGCTGACAAAAATCATGTCACGCCAGGCTACGCAGTACATAATCGTTCCCGCAAGGGTTTGAGGAAGAGAACCCACCGCCCTCCAAACGTTTTCATTGGAGTCATATTCCTGAATCGTTCCCTGCTCTTTCTCTAAGCAATAGAAGCGCCCGTCCGAAGAACCAACCGTACATCCAAACGATCTAGGGCCATTCCAATCCCCTACCGTCCACATATTTGGAAGAGTTGTCCAAGTCCCCGTTTTTGGATCGTAAACTTCCGCATCCTCCGGATGACTGTTACCACCAATAACGAAGAATTTGCTGTCTATCAAAGCACCACAGCAATCCGCGCCCTTCCTTCGGTTCATATCAGGAAGAAGCTTCCACTCGTCTTCCTCCACATTGTAAACTGCTGCTCCTCGCTGAACTTCTCGATCGTAGTCAGTTCCTCGTGCATTGTAAACGACTTCTCCATCGTGGTCAGTTCCTCCAGCAATGTAAACCATTCCTTCGGGGGAGACGGAGCAAGCGAAATACTTTCTGCAACATAAACGATTCCTTCCGGCGAGATGGGGCATGTCTGCGCCGTGGCTCCATCTACCAGATGAGAAATCATAGATGAAAACGGTGTGGAGTACCTGCGAGTAGTTGGGGTTCCATCCACCTATCACAAGAAGCTTCCGATTCACAGAAACGCAGCCGCAATGCATTGGAATTCCCGCATGAAGATCGCCAGGGAAGTCGGGAATGCCAGGGAGTGTTTCCCAGGTGTCTTGCTGAGGGTCATACACAGTAATCACAGTACAATATCTCGAGTTTGGGAACTCGATCAAGGATATACATTGCTGAGAAACCCCGAGATTTCTTCTTTCTTCATAGAACTGCGGATTCTTCGCCGTGGCCTCCCAGCTTCTGCATAAGGCTGCGAGGTTATTGTGGGATGTGTAATGCACTCTTAGGAGACATTCTCGACCTAATTCCTCTGGAAGAGCTGAAAAAAGTTCCATAAGCAAATTGCACTACACACTAACCAAATACAAACTGATATTATTGGAACGCAGTCTGCTAATGATTCTATTGGAAGCGAGTACGAGGATGAGACTTAAGATTTAAGGCCGGAGGCCTGGGCTTTAAAGACTAAAGCTCACACGTGAAATGCGAGTAAACAGCCTTGACGAAGAGAGGAGAGCGAAGTTCGTGATAAGATATGCTAGGGTTAGGGTTTCAAAATAACAAAGATCCTAAACAATAAATATTATTATTACTTAAATTAATATTATTATAATATTATCGTTGAGTAAAATAATATTATTATAATAATGTTAGGTTACTATGTTGTCAGTTTAGTTGTAGTTAAGTGGTAGATTTGTAGAAGATTTTTATTAGCGCTCCACGTTTATAGGGCACTATTTTGTGTTTAGTTTAGTTAAGTAGTAGATTTAGGGGAATCTTTTATTAACCCTTCACCCATTTTAAGAGTGAGGGTGTTTTGGTATCTAAAATTTGAAATCTGTTCAAGATAAGATATGCTAGAGTTTCAAAATAACAAGGATCTCAAACAATAAATATGATTACTCCTTAAATTAATATTATTATAATATGATTACTCCTTAAATTAATATTATTACTCCTTAAAAGAATATTATTATAGTAATGTTAAGTTATTATGTTGTCAGTTTAGTTGTGGTTATGTGGTAGATTTGTAGGAGTGTTTTTGTTAGCAAACCACCTTTAAAGGGCACTATATTTTTGTGTTTTGTTGTGGTTAAGTGGTAGATTTATGGGAATTTTTTATTAACCCTCCACCCATTTTAAGAGTGAGGGTGTTTGGGTATCTAAAATTTGAAATTTGTTCAAGATAAGATATGCTAGGGTTTCAAAATAACAAGGATCCGAAACAATAAATATTATTACTTCGCAAATTAATATTATTATAATATTATTACTCCCTAAAATAATATTATTATAGTAATGTTAGGTCACTATGTTGTCGATATAGTTGTGGTTAAGTGGTAGATTTGTAGGAGTTTTTTATTAGCCCTCCATCATTATAGGGCACTATATTTTTGTGTTTAGTTGTGGTTAAGTGGTAGATTTATATGGGAATTTTTTATTAACCCTCCACCCATTTTAAGAGTGAGGGTGTTTTGGTATCTAAAATTTGGAATCTGTTCAAGATACAATATGCTAGGGTTTCAAAATAACAAGGATCCAAAACAATAAAATTATTACTCCTTAAATTAATCCACCAATTTAGGGCTTGCTTAAAGGGAAGATACCTGAGAATTTGCCAATAATTGTGTGATCTTCCATGCACTAAATATACCCACCTAGTTTGGTTTAGGTAACTTCATATTTTGGAGTGATAATTGCATTTGCTAAACACCCTTTGGCACGGATTTTTGGTTACATCCTAACCTAGTTCAGCTCTTCCTCTTGTTTACTAACAATCTCATATGTTACCACTAGGTTAAAATCTTTTGGTTAGACAACTTGACCTTTCTTGCACTCTAATGGATCTTACATATCTATCCTTACCTATGTGCTCCATCTCCACTCGATGATCAACATTAGACTCCAATTTTCCTATTATCCTTTGTTCGTGCACCTCAATCCTTAAGTGAGTTACCTATGTGCTCCATCCCCACTCGATGATCAACATTAGACTCCAATTTTCCTATTATCCTTTGTTCGTGCACCTCAATCCTTAAGTGAGTTACAAGGGACATTAGACTCCAATTTTCCTATTATCCTTTGTTCATGCACCTCAATTCTCAATGACTGAGTGAGTTACAAGGGATTACTCCCTCCTAAAAATACGATTGCCAATGCCTACCTTTAAATATATATCATGTCATTAAAATAACTTGACTCAGTGTACCATGTTTAAAAGTTAAATTTAGTATTTTGAAGAAAATTGTAACTATTTAACTTAATTTAACATTTCACTTTTAAAATGGTATAAAATTTCTTTCAACTCTTTAATTTTCATAAAATTAAAAAATTTAAATTTATACAAATTATTTAATTTAAAAACTACGATTTCTATATTCTATTAAAATATCCTACATACGTGTAATAATTATATCTCTATTTTAACATCAAACCCATCTACCCTAGCAGCAGGGAATGGAAAAAATTAAACCAACCTAGATCTAAATCCTAGGCTCTATCAAGCGCTGAGAGGGATCAAATCTCCCGAGGTGCAAACCTCTCCTTGAATAGCTCATTGAGTGCAATACGTGAGCCACCTAATCCTAAGCTCTAAAGTCTCTAGTTTAAGTCTCATATTTACTTTTTACTATGTATTATTTTTTTTTGCTTATGGCCAACATAATATTTATTACTTTTTACTTTGTATTATTATTTTTTGTTTACTTTGTATTATTTTGTTACTCCACAAACACTCTAAAGTCTCATATTTACTTTTTACTTTGTATTAAAAGTAAAAAGTAAAGTCTCTAGTTTAAGTTTAAGTCTCTAATTTACTTTTTACTTTGTATTATTCTTTTTTGTTTATGGCCGACATAATATTTACCACCTAATCATAAGCTCTAAAGTCTCTAGTTTAAGTCTCATATTTAGTTTTTACTTTGTATTATTCTTTTTTGTTTATGGCTGACATAAGATTTATTACTTTTTACTTTGTATTATCTTTTTTGTTTACTTTGTATTATTTTGTCACTTTACAAACTCGACAAACACTCACCCATGTTACAAAAAAATTGTATAAAGGAAAGACATGCAGGGAGCTACTAGCATGCCATCAACACAATAACTTGGCATTCTATCTATTTCCAAATTCCAAGATTTTCCTTCACGATATCACTGTTTGTTTTTAAATTGTAACACCCAAGTCACGCTTTCATTCAGTTAATCATTCACTCAGTTTTACTTTACTAATTCTAAGATTTTTCTTTACCTTGTCACTGTTTGTTGTTATTAAATTGTAGCACTCAGTCAATCCATCGCTCGGTTTTACTATATCATTGACTGGAAAATTTAAAAAAAGAAGCAAAAAACCATGTAAAATGATGAAACAATAAATAATATATTACACAATGTAAGGGTAGTTGCGAGCTTTTGTTTCTCTAGAAAGTCTTCAATCATACCATTGTTGAAACTTGAAACTCAAAATGTAAACTTAAGGTAAAATTATGATGGCCAAGAAGAGATACAAATGTGTTTGAAGCTTCTGCAACTCTTGTTGTTGTCTACCAATTGTTCTGTGGCCATTATCATGGATATGTGTGTATGATTTGGATTGAAATCCTACAGAAGCCCAAACCTGCATTATCATTCAATGAGACCTGAAAGCTGCTGGTGTAGGTGTGCACAGGTTCTATAGGCTCCTCTCCAGAACTTTATGAAGAGAACTAACTCCTGTTATCCAATGCACATATGGATCAATAGTCCCATCTCTGTATACATACTGTCCTTCGTCATGATACAACCTTCTGAATTGCTGCAAGGGTTGGTTCCTCATGGGATGAAGAGGCACCCCATTGCATGCAAGACATGACAAAACAAAAACCGAAAACACCCACATCAGAAAAGACATGCCCAAAAAAACAACCAAATGAGAAAAACAATCAGAAGCCCAAATACAGGACAAACTCTGTTAAAAAACATACAGACCGGACATGGAAATGATCAACAATGTAGGAATGTTAAAAATATTTTATGTTGCGTTATTGGTCCATAGTAAAAATAACAAAATGTAACTGTGCTGTAATAGAACAGTCAACCAGTAATCACATATATAAGTAACCGAAACAGAACATTGAACCTGTGCAGAGCTAAATAACATAACAGTTAAGTAAAGAATATTTTTCAAATTACAAAATAAAGTAAATTAAAAAATAGATGTTCGTTTATAAAATAAAAACTTAAAACTTAAACTGGGATCTATCAACCAAGAGAGATCAAATTTCTTGAGTTTAAATTTAAAAAAAGAAATACATCTTAAGAAATTGGATCCCTCTCAGTGCTTGATAGATAGGGGTTTAAGATGAATCTATGCTGGTGTAAAATACAGTTATGTAAAAACATTTTTCAAATTACAAAATAAAAGCAAAGATAACTAATGTCCAGCAAAAGGACATTAAACCCAAGCCTGATGTACAGATATCCATTATATTCATACCACCAGAAAGCAGGGAAAGTTATAAATTTTCATTCCTGAGTTCAATGTTCTAACTCCTAAAAAAATGAATGTTTATATATATATATATATATATTCACAATTGAAATATCATATATTTATATATAATTGGGAATTTATATAATATTTTTATATAATTATTTTATAAACTATAGAATGTTCCTATTATTCAATGTAATTAGGATTTCCATTTTCATTATTTCTATTTTTATCAATCAATGTAATTAGGATTTCCATTTTCATCATTGGTTGAGGCTTAAGCATATTGATTTTAGAGGTTAATAGAGAATGGCATATAAGAGGTATAGAGTGATTTTATTTTATTTCTTCCTTGTTATTTATTTATGATATCATGACTCTTTTAGTAAGGTTCTCTTAAGGAGACATAATTCAATCATAAATATATCATAGATCCTTATTGTATAAAAATAAATATGAAAATAAATATGCAAAAATAAATAGGGCTTTGTAATGGTTTGGAGAGGGATGCATTTCTAAGTTCTTTATACCTTATAAAACCTAGGTTAAAGAGAAATGGCACCAACCAAAGGGAAAATAACTCAAATAATATTCAATATCAAGAAAAACAATGAAAACAATAGAAAGTGAGCTAGTTCTCTTTGGCAAGAAAATGGCTTAATTTATATTCCAATACAATGTATCCACCCAAGATGAGAAAATATTAAATTTTTTCTAATGCATGGAGCTCTAGAGTTGGGAAGATGCATCTAAATGTCCACACATAATTATGCTCAAATCAAACAAGAAATAGAAGTGAGGAACCCACAATGGTTTCTTGTTGAGTTATTTAATGCTTGCATCCTCCTTAGGGAATATGCCTAGGTTGACTACATGGTTTGTGCATGGTCCATTAAGTTGTATATCGCCTTTGAGAAACGGGAAACCTCCTTGGGTAGATTGTTTGGGACCTTATATACATTTGTTCCTCTTGATTTAGTTTGAAAATATCCTTGCTTTCTAATCAATGTAGGACTGAGAATATAGAAAAAACTAGAGGCCTTGATGTGCTATGAATGGTCTAAGAGTTGTTCTTGCTGAAGCAAGTGGAAATACCTATAAGAATGACATAATTGATGATATAGATACCCTCCATGTCTTGTTTTAAAATGGGGACCATGGACTAAATGTTGCTTGTAAGGACTGAAAATCTCATTAAGGAGACAAGGTATCGAAGATGTTGAGGTGTTGTAAATATGGAGAATACTTGAGTAGCTGATGTCCAAAAAATGAGAATGAGAATGATCTTTAGAACTAAACCATGAGATTTGTGTAGATAAGAATTTTTTTGCATTTGTAGTGGGAAGATGAATGATGTTTACAACATATTCTATGTGAAGTAATATCTCAGAAGTATATAGAGAAACGAGACGAGGAGTAAAATTCATGAATTTGCTCCTAGGTCAAATAGGGGCCAATGGGGGTCTGGTGTTTATAGTGGGCCCTAAAGACTATGTTTGCTCATATGAAACACTAGAGAAGAAAAATGATGTAGGGTCAAATGATTTCCTTGAGAATATCATATGTTGGGAGAGACCCTATCCCAAACAAATAAGACTTTGGCATACATGTGTGTGATAAAGAAGTGTATAGTGATGAATTGCCACCTTATCAAAAATAGAATGGTTGCTTTCCTATGAGTATAGTTTCCCAAGGATGAGAGGGTGAATGTTGAAAGTGTTTTTTGAAATTGCTACTTGTGAGAAATATGTGAGGTTCTCTATAGATCTTATTGATGCAATAGTCCAGGGAATGCTAGATAGACAATCATTTTGTTGGAAAAATTCATGAATAGTGTACAACCTACTCATTCGAATGGTGGTCGAGTCTTGCAAATACAAATGTCAATGTTTTAGTGCTAAGATAACTCGGAAAAATTTTGTTGGAAATGGATGGGAACTAGTGCATTTGGAATTGAAAATATGGCTATGGGTGAATGTGGATGTTGCTAGGATGTGATGCATAGCACTACTCCATATGTGATGGCTATGTCTTGTCTTTATATCTTGATTGTATGGTGTTGGAGCCATGTATGGTGGTTGAAACATGAAAATAGGAAAGAAGATAACTAGAGTATAGAAATGCCTCTAGAGGCATGTGGTTTATATTAGCTATTGAATTGGAACCATGTCACTATGGATGCCAATGACCTAGTTTTTTATACTAAAATCTATAGAAAATGTGTTGGTGGCTAGTGTGTTTTGTCATCCTACAACCGAGGTATTGAAGAATGTGTCTTCTCTTGTAGATAACATTATTTTGGAAGAAGTAGAAGAAGGGAAAACATAGGCTAAGGATATGTATGCACCATAGGTTGGAATGTGATCCAAGTTTTCAAAACAAGTGTTTAAGGCCACAATTGTATTGGATAGGAATACGGATGTAAAGGGAAGGCACTTGTCAATATTGAGTTGTTGTAATTGGTCACATGGTTGACTACCGGGCTTGGTAGTTGTCAGTATGTAGGTGTTATTGTAACGTACCCTCCCGTGGATCCAACAAAAGGAAGGGAACATGGCACTAAAATCTGGGCTTTTACAACAACTTAGCCCATTCATTAGATTCATACAAATAAAATCAATAGTGTGCAGATGCAAATTAAGCAAACATGCACAGCAGAAATAAACCTCATCCACACACATATCATATGCATACAGCATATAAAAAACAATCATCAATTTGAACATTGCAGAAGCAAATACATAGACAGAAAAACACTTATCTTCGTTGTGCAATTGTCCCAAGCAACTAGCTATGTCGCTACAATGTTCCACCCAACCATAGGTCTTTGCCCAGCTTGTATTCTTTCAGCACTCAGAGACCACCCCCGAGCTGGGCATGACTTCTACAAGGAAAAGGGGAAATTCCATCTCATACACAGCCAAATAATCATTTCTTCTAAGCCAAGCCAATCCACAACTGGGTTTATCAGGCTAACTCTGAACCCTCTTCATCACTGGATACTTGCATTCGAGCTCAAGCCAAAGCAATGGATACCCATAACCCATATCCCAACATACTCTTTCCTCACACAGCAAGCACAATCATTGGGCAAGGATACACATTTTAAAAATGGGATTTACAAACAGGATGGCCATGGGTTTCCCCAAATCGTTTCCAGCCAAAAACGGATTGTTGGATGGGGAAAAACAATCACAGAAAGGAAAACGGCTTCTTCCCCAACAACCTAGCATTCAGTGGCCAAAACGGTCTCTATGGAACCCCAATTCCATTCCCCTTCTTCCCCACTGGTATATAACACAAAAACGCCCTTCTCCCAGCTGAGAATGAAGGCAAACACACAATTTAAATGGGGGAAAACGCCCAGCAAGCTCCCAACTCGTGAGAGAGAAAAACTGGTTAAGGGATAATGGCTTGGGAAGCAATTCATGGCTCTTTTCTTGCCAAGGAAGCCAAGCACGAATTTCCATGAAGGGTGGCTTGCCCATACCCGAATTTGGACAGCCATACCTCTCCATTCCCAAGGCATTAACTACCTCAACCAACTCTTGGGAGAGTAAATGATTGGGTACAAAAGTCAACATGGGTAGTTGAGATTTTATGGGTTCTCTCATTGACACTTGTCTTGACTTGATTGGCTCAAGGGTTTGAATGTTTTCCCTCCCAATTCCTTGTAAAATCATGCCCCCATCTCTTGTTGCATTGCATAGCTAGTTGTGGGTATTTTATTAAAATGCATATTTACATGATATTCGAATTTTCATTGTGCCTGGCTAGCACGTAAATCATATGCATCAATAAATCGATGGCGGGGCCTTGGCCTTGAGCTCCTCACCATGATTTTATAACAATATTACATCCTTTACATTTTTAATTCAATAGGGTCAAGATGGGGACGTTACAGTTATTATATTTGATGAAGGTTTAGGTGTTGTTGTTGGTAGGGGAGGCCAATGATGAGGTCTAATCAATTAAGGGGGAAATCACCATAGTCTACTCTATCATTGAATGGACCAGTCGCAAAGGTCATGGAGTTGCACTAGTGGTTAAGTATCTAGCTTCCATTCTATTGTACCCATAAAAAATGGTAAGGATAACAGATAGCTGTGATAGGGATATTATATGTTCAACAAGGGTTTGCAAAACCAAATTATTTTGAGTTGTTTTTATCAAAGATCATTGTGGCTATTTGATCCTTAATTTGGTAGTTGTGTGTGAAGAGGGAGATGGGAGGAGTGATAATGTTCTTTTTAGTGAGAAGAATGAGGGATGGATCAAGTGTTCTAGGACTGGTCATTGAGACCACTTCTGGAGATGGAAGAGATGAATTTTCAGGTTGAGCTTCTTCTTCTTTTTTGTATGAGTGATCTATAAACAAGGCTTGTGAATCATAGGTTTATTGGGGACCTTGCAATATATGATATATCGACTATGGGTAAGATGAAGTGGAGAACATTGATTTTTGGTGGGGGCATGGGAATAATGAAATAATGTTTTATAGGGTAAGTTAAAGAGGGACCAATATTCATAGGAGAACAAGAGGAGCACTATGATTTTGAGGGTTTGGAAACAACATTATAGTTTCATGGTGAAGGATCTTGCATGGTATCTTCTATTATAGTTTGAATAAGGGTTAATTTGTAGTATCTTGCATGGTATCCAACTAACATACAATGGGTTGGGGTTTATTGACGATCATTCCATTTAATAGTTTGATGATGTTTGGGTGTAGAGGGGCATCGATAGACTTGAACTTGTCATTGATAGAATATTTATTTGGGTCCATGAGGTTTTGTGCGAGAGAAAACTGTGTAAGAGTTGTGCCTGGAAAACCGTAATGTTTAGGCTTGTGAGGGCATTAAGATGGAATATAAAATAGTGGCAAACCATCATGAATAGGGTAAGGAACATGTTGGATTTGTAGAGGGGTGAATGGATAAATCAATCATGTTGTTCGTACAGAGTGTTGAAAGAACTAAAAACTTCGAAAACATATTGAATGCATAAGTAAAACACTGAGATCTGGATGGGAGGGTTGGTCTTCCATGGACCCAATATACATTAAATAAATTTTCATCCTAGGAAAAAATTACACTTATGTTTTGTACTGAAGTAGGGGAAATACTTAGAGTATATTCTAACATAGATCTAGGTGGGAGAGAACACTCCAACAAACCATATATGGAATTCTTCTTTTGAGAATTGATTATACGGAGAAAGGCATTAGGATTAGAATTATGAAAGGTAGTATATATTGGATTAATTATCTTATACAATTTGATGTTTTTATGAAATATATAATATGAAAAAATTATGTTATAGAGGAATCACACTAGCCAAATGAAAAATAACCAGATAATATTAAATATCAAGAAGCATAACAAGATAAATCCAATGTGCAATAATTTTTTTTCTAAATAGATGGTTTAATCTTCATTTGGAAGAACAATTAGTCTTACATAACAGTGAAAAGTCTCCATGCAAGATGAAAAAATATTAAAATACTATTACATGAAGACCTAGATCTTGGAATAATGTTACAAGGGAAACTTACTCATGGTTAGGGTTGGCCACTAACATAATGAAGATACAGATATAATCTAATATTCTTAGGATTAATAATCTAGATCCATTTAAGATGTTATAACAAGAAGCAAAAAATCATCAAATGGAGATAGGAAGTGGAGCAGAACTTTCTTTCATGGGTTGTCTTATCATTGCCCCTACACTTGAGACTTTACATCCTCAAATCCAAGGCTTTGAGACCTGCACAAGAAATATAAACCTTACTCAAAGCTTATGACATCAACAAATATATGAATCAATTCAAATGCATAAACATAATCATGAATAATATTGACTAGCCTACTTGGGAGGCTATCCCTCCTTATTCAACAAAGATTGAATAGTATAAAATTTATACACAAAGTTCAATGTGGGGGCGGGGAAGATTAGAAATTTCTATAAATGAAATGCAAGAATAAGATATATTTCTCATAAAATCTAAAACACTTTCGAACCATATATCAAGTTCCTCTACATATGAACTACTCGTGCTCTAAGATCTTCAAATCTTCAGATTCTAATGATGTATAAAGTAGATGCCACATTGATAGGGATGAATTAAATGGAAAAGGGAAATATAAGTCAGGGACAAGGGTTCACTAAGGAGGAAATAGGGTATACATGCTCAAGAGGATAGGGAAATTCTTCCATCATAACCTTAGATAGGGTGTGGTATCTCATCTTGGTTCACCACTTCATAATTTTATGTTCATTTGGGGTGGTTAATGTGGTTACCATGTATTTTGAGGAGATATAATTGAGGCCAACCACGTCTAAACTAATTCATTTCATGAATTTTTGTGAATTTATAGATTTTTGTTTAATTTTCTTGGCCTACTCTCCCTACAAAAGGGAAAGGAGAATGACCATGCACCCAACTCAAGGAGGAAGTGCATGGGGCCTCAAATTTGCTTATATTTTAGATATTTAAGGTGGGAAGAAAGGGGATTTCCACTTGAGTGTTCTGACCATCATATAGACTCGTATTCATGGCTTCTTCCATAGTGATAAGCTCATTTTTATGATCATTCTTGGAGACTTATGTGTCATTTTAGAATATGATCGTCACAAACGTGGAAGTGCCAATTTTCACTATAATAAATGTCCCCTAATGTGTGAGGTCAAAAGGCGAGGTGATGGCCAAAATACATTATAATTATATGGAAGGGAAGCTGAGTGGTATCAAGTTGGAGGTTCCCAAACATTAACTCAAAAATGTACCTACAACAAAGATGGAAGTGTTAAAAAAAATCTCTTCCCCGATCTGGGAATACCATGCTCAAATGTAAGGAAACATGGTCACCAAATCAAGTACACTGCAAATCCATGACATATATATAAAATAAAAATCATGGCCATGAAAAAGAGTACATAGTGGATCCAAGGAGTATATATAAAATGTTGGACCATGACCATGCCAATGATACACTGTGGATCCATGTCAAGAGAGATCATCACCACAAATAGATACAAAGTCGATCAATGTCTATTTATATTAGGAAAACAACTAGAACTGAGCTAAGTATAGACTGGTTATTTAGGTAGTACCAATGTGAGATGGTGTATGGTATCGTCTTGCACAACTCGATCAATCGAAAAATGAGGGAACTCTACTATTTGCTTGAGATATTCCATCCAAATGTCCAAATACGAGTCCTAACCATGTGAATAGATGATCTGGAGTCAAACATTGGGGACACCATTTGAATATCGATCATTGATGTAAACTGTTAAAAAACACGAGACAACCCATCAATCATGATAATGGATTCCAAGGTACCTAGTACATTTTAACAAGTGTGAATAAAGGTATTGGAGTTGAACACTTGTATAATTTATCAAGCAGGATACATTGATGTATTCCCACAATCAATTGTGAGGGAACTTGTCACTGATGACTACAAGCCCCAAGGTACTACCGATTCTCTAAATCTCGTTCCTAGAGTAGGATGTATTAAAGTCGATAGGAAGATATCCATTGGAAGCAGAGCATTAAGAAATCCTCCATCAAACATCATGAGGTAGTATTAGGAACTTATTTGATTTGGAAATGACTTGGAAAAAGTATTGCAAGACATACCATCGATTATGTCACTCAAATGCACTATATGTGAATAATACATGAAAGAGACCCCATGAGAAATAAAAAATAACGAAATTATTAATAAAGGCGAGGAAATCCACCAATGAGGAAAATGGAATCCAAGGTACAACACAAATCCCAAAATGTGAATAAAGTTCTTGACATTGAACAATCGGGAAACCACTCAATTAGAGACCAATGATGAGATTCCATTTTTTTAGCATAAGGTAACTTATTAGTGATGTAAATAGGCCCAATGTGCAACTACTCTAGGTCAAAATATCATATCAATGAGTTTTCGTTGATGAGACATGACCCATCAGTGAAACTTCAATGGGGACTTTCCACGATAACATGAGTAAAATAATTGGTTATAATGATACATACTAAGAACAACTTGGCAATAGGGAATGTCAACATGAAAATTCAAAGTGATTGAGGAATGGACCACATAAGTTAGGACAACCCTTGATCATTGACCATGAAACGTTTTTTTGGAGCAGGTTTTGGACCTGTCTTGGAAGTCGCACACCAGAGATGGATCAGATGACAATTCAACAATTGGACCAAAATTTCTCAAAAGGCGAAAGTTAGTTAGAAGTTAGTTAGGAGTCGTGTCCACTTTGTAACGAGCTCGCCCCATGTTTTGATGTATAAATATGTAGGGGTAAATAGATAGTTGGTAGTAGTTGGAAGATAGTAGTAGTAGTATTGCCATTGTGTTACTATGTAATGTTGGGTAGTTGATGAATAAATAAAGTATTGATGCATACCTCTCAAGCTATGTGAGACTATCATGTTGTTAATGAGAATGAGTACATCTGGTTAAGTAACTTACATTTTTTTTAAATGTGATGAATGATTGTGTTTCTCACACATGGTTGATATAATATGATGTTGTCATAAATTTTACTATTCTGATGGAAGTAATGTTATATTGCGCAATAAACGCCAATTTCATTAAATTTGGACATATTAGGCAAATTTTGGACTAAGAAAGTGTGAATTTAGACTTTGAAAGTGTTAATATCAACCTTTCTAAAGTGCAAAAGTAGGTTCTGAAAGTGGCAATATTGGATTTGAAAAGTTTGTTTTTCTATTCGAATAGTGTGCTTTTTTACTACTTATGTACCCTAAAATTGCAGTTGTTTATTATGAAACTATGAATTTCAATTTACCAACCAATACACGATCCACCATATTTGGGATATCTAGTACTGGAACATCCATGTTGACCTTAAGTTCCACCCCTGAACCTTTAGATTTCACCACCTTACATTTTTTCACCACCGTCGATGAATGCCTCCCTATAGCGAGCTCTTCAAGGATCACCCTACTCCCAATAAAACCCTTGGATCTAACCTCTAGTTCATGAATTGTGTGACAATATATACATGAGGGTGAAGGCACCAGATAATTTTTATATAACAAGGGTATACATGACCTCCCCAATTGAGGATCGGAAGCAACCTTTCTCTGATTTTCGATCAACTAATGAGACAGGGTGTCGGAGCCTCCACACTTATTAAATGAGAGGGATTGTCGTACATGCACTTCCTAAAATGATTCTTCTGCCCCTCTCGTTGATACAGACCTTTCTAGACTATGAATACCCTCCCACGGATCAAAGCTCTTCCCATCGGAGCTAACAAACGAGCTAGCAGACCCTGAAAACTATTCCTTGATGATGAACACATCCAAATGTGAGAGAATCCTCAAAATTGTTGACTAACTGGATATCTTTCCCTTGAGACAGCTCCATTCTAGTTAGACTCAAAACCCTCAAGCCCTTAGGCTTAAACCCTATCTTGCTGCAAATCCCATCCCCTTGAATCGTAGAGCCGACGTGAATCATGTTGCTTCAAGGATCCATATTTATGAAGCCACTTATAGAAGCTAAGTTTTTGAAACTATGCTTGGGATTCAAGAAGCTACAATTAAGGGAGGAAGGGGTGCACAAAAGTAATTCTACATCCTAAATCTCTAAATTGTTATATTGATGAGGGGGTGTTGGAATAGTAGATTCATCACATCCTTGGAATTTCTAGAGGTTGTTAGTGGATAGTCATTGGTTGACTAAGCAATCAACTCGATGGTTGATAGGGTATTCCATGGTAGTTGATCGTGCACAATTCGATGTAGAATTCAAAGAGTTTGTTAATGACTTGGCCAATTAAAGTGGACTTAATATTCCTTACCTCAAGAGAGTTAGTTACACTTTAGTGCTATGTATAAACAAACTTATAAAGCATCATTTGTTGGAATAGTGGGTTCATCACATCCTTGGAATTTCAAGAGGTTGTTAATGGATATTCACTAGTTGACTAAGCAATCAAATCGATGATTGATAGTGTATTTGACTAATTGATTGAGTCAACCATGGTAGTTGATTGGTGCACAAGTCAAGGTAGTATTCAAGGAGTTTGTTAATTACTTGGCCAACCAAAGTGGACTATGTCATCCTTAGTTCAACAAAGTTAGTTAAGCTTTAGTGCTATGTATAGACAACCTTATGAAGCATCATCTATCATGAAATAATTTGAGAATTATTTGGTTCCTTCTGTTTCCTTTGTATAATGAGCTATGATAATGTGTGCTTAAGTGATGTAAAGATGTCTTTAGACACTGTTCCTCTTCTTATGATATTTAGCTCCTTGATTTATTTAATTCCATGGCTATCCAACATAATTAAGACTTCTCAATCAATATGTTATTTTTCTTTACATTAATGATGTCAATCTCTATAAATAAGTTTCAATATAAATTATATCTGTAAAATAATTGTTACAATTTATTTCAATGATTATTATATTTTTTCTTGATTAATGATGATAATAATGATTACATTTACCATCTCATGAGATCAAACAAGGCCCATTAGACCAATAAAGGCAATTACTCTAAAAATTCTTCAAAATATCATTTTTATATTTGAAGATAGTGGAAATGAAAGTGTCAAATTCATTTTGTTTTCAAAAGCCATAAGGTCTTGGAGGGTAATAGTTACGAAAGTGGGTAAAGTTGTGCCTCATATTATTAATACGGTAGCTCAAGATCGAAGGAAATGGTGCTCATTAAGTTATGTGACCTTTCTTCATGAATATATAAGTTCAATTATCTTTAAAACGTATTGTTATAATAATGTGATTAATTTTTGTATTATCTTGTGATATTTCAAGGTTAATTGCTTCAAACGAGTATTTTAAAGCCCTAATACAAGTTCAAGGTGATTTTAATGGAATATATGCTCATCATAGGTTCAAATACTCTTTCTGGGTGATTTAATATAATAAGTGTCCTTTATTTGTCACATCAAATTCGAAGGCAGAACCAACTTTGTTAACTAAAATCTATTTAAATTAAATATTTTTTTTTAAATTTTTATATTAATGTTGAGTAGATTATTCAAATTCATGAAATATGAATTATTAAGAATGATGCTAATAAAAATAGGTGACGTTGATTAACTCAAACATTAAATTCTCCATACAATTCATTTTAAAAAAAGCATTTAGTATATTTTAATTAATTCAACTCCGTTTACTTTTTTTTATTTGTCTCTTTTTACTTTTGTATAAAGATAACTTTGAAATAGCTATTTTTATTGTGGAAAAAAAAAAAAACTTTGACATCCTATAAAACATGAACATATATTTATTTAAAATTGTAATCTAATCTCACAAATTTTACAATAATATGATAAAAATTCCAAACATAACAAAAGCTCCGTCATCCCTTATTTCTAAATTATCAAAGTCATCATCAAACAATACACTCGATCAATTTATTTAAATGCTTAATTTGAGATTTATCCATACTATTAAATATATCAAATTAAAAATGATACAAAATAATCCTTAACCATTAAACCATTTAATAAATTTACAACTTTTCCATCAAATTATGTCATAATCAAACTTTGAAACTTCATAATTCCATTTAGTGTTTATTAATTAAAATTTTCAAATGAAAAAATCTATCCAATCACCCATTTCTCACTTTTAAGTATACCAGCATAGATCCATCTTAAACTCGGATCTATTAAGCACCGAGAGGGATCCAATTTCTTGAGGTGTAATTTTTCTTATCTTAAATTTTTAATTACTTTTTTATTTTTTATAAGATATGGGCCGACATGGAAATGTTACATTACGTAACGTGACTAACGTGACAAACGCGACAAACGTGACAACATCTCCCCTATACTAGGTTGTAAGCACCCTTGCTACGCTCAATGCAATTTTTTATAAGGTATGAGCCGACATGGAAACGTTACATTACGTAACGTGACAAACGTGACAAACGCGACAAATGTGACAAACACGAAAAACGTGACAAACGTGACAACATCTCCCCTATACTGGGTTGTAAGCACCTCGCTACGCTCGGTGCAATCAAACTCAAAATACCACCATGCTCACTTTTGCTTTAGTATCTAGAAGATACAATATATGTGATACTAAATACAAGATATGTGATGTAAATATGTCTAACAAATAGACAAAATACAATCCAAACCCACTCGGCCAACCCACTACACCAAGATACAATAAATATAGAGAGAGAGAAAGTCGATACTAGATACAATATATGTGGTGTAAATATGGATAAGAAATAACAAAATACAATCCAAATTTATAGGCTAAGCCACTGCACCATCGTATTGGTGAATACATTGACATCTTGGGTCCTGCTAATAGGCGGGGTGGCTGAGGCGGTCGACTGTCGCCATCCCCACCCAGATCGAACCCCAAACCATATATCTAATGGCACCTTCACCTTGCATGCACACGCTAACTATTCTACCAATTTGAAAAAAAAAACACAATGACATCTTGACCCACTTCCACTTAATTTTAAATTGAAATCACATGTGAAATAGTGGTATCAAAGTGCAATACGTCTTGCCTATCAACTCTAAATCTTTATTACTTAAGAACATTACAATACGTAATATAGCAATTTTATTTGATCATCAAGATACTTAAATGTACGTTAAAATTTACCTCACAACAAGATTTAGCATATTTAGCATTCAAATATAATTGAACATTCATATTTCTCAAACCATCCTATCGTAATTTATAATTTAAATTTTTGGATATTTATTTTATAAATGGTATAACTTTTTATTATAAAATATTATTAAGTTAGAAATGAAATCATAATGATAGTATATTTTAGTAAATATTTTATATTTTCATAAAATAAATCGAAAGATGGAGTGAAACTAAAATCCTAATAAACAAAGTGTGATTTATATTTGAAATTTTACATTTGATATTTATTTTACAATGGTATAATATATTTTTATAAAATATTATTAAGTGGAATAAAATTATAGATTCAAATTTGGAGAGGGTAGGGTATGTATACCTTTGTATAGAAAATTTTAGGGGTGAAATTTTTCTCTAAGCTAATTTTTGACCTTTTTTCAAAAACTATTCACCAATTTTTATATTTTTCTAAATTGATTCACCAAAATTCCATGGGATAATTTTTTTTACTCTAAGAATCACCAAAATTGTTCAAAAACTATATAAAAGGGTGTGTGCAAGAAGATGAGGGTCACTTTAGATGCAATGCTACTTTTTTCAAAACTCGTTCCTGATACATAAAACATAACGCGTTTCTGATATTTAGCACCTGCCATGGTAAGACCCGAGCCTAACATGTCATTGGACATGTAGGATAGGTAACCATAACGCGTACGCGTTATATAACTACAAAACGTGTACGCGTTATGTAGTTACAAAACGCGTACACGATATGTAAATCTAAAATGAATTTAAATACACAGTCCCGACGATTCCCGACCACCCGCGGCACTCACACATCAGAAACGCGAAATAGACCCTGGATGAGGACGGTTTGTGGCCCACTCAAGTATCGGTGTTGCTCGATTTAGCTAGAGGGGAGACAAATTCACCGGTGGATTGTCATCTAATCAGGTAATTCATTCACCCATACCATTTTTTTGTCATTTGTTAACCTAAATTACTATTTTTTTATTGTTTAAAACAACCTAGTTTTGTAATATTGATAAAATTGGGAATAACCCAATCTCTAATTAAATTCACATCTCCCTCAACCAAGATGAGTGAATAATTAAAATGAATCCCTTTTCAAAAACTCAAAAATTCATAATCCAACCAAAAATTAAAAAAAATAAAACTCCCCCCTTTCTACAATGTATTCATCTAAGTCACCCGACACGAGGACACGGGACACGAGTGTCGCCACCAGGCTTCAAATTTGAAGCCTTCAGGCCACTTCAAATTTTACCC
Source organism: Larix kaempferi (assembly GCA_027924585.1). Classification (NCBI taxonomy): domain Eukaryota; kingdom Viridiplantae; phylum Streptophyta; class Pinopsida; order Pinales; family Pinaceae; genus Larix; species Larix kaempferi. The sequence goes on along the minus strand of BSBM01001197.1, from coordinate 11,300,827 downwards.
ACACGTCATAGAAGGCCACTTCAAATTTTACCATGCAAAAAAAATTTAATTTCATGGTAAGCCCTTCAATAATTAAATTAACCACTACTGTTTAAAATTGCAACAGAAGGGTAGCTTCAAATTTCACCCATCAACAATTTTTAGTGGGAAATTGGGAATGCAGCTACTAGCTAGGTGACTTGGGAGTGGGACTCGGTTACTCTCCAATATCCACTTGTTCGATCATCCATGGATCATGGACCATTGGGCCTCTAATAATATCATTGAGCAACTTACGTGGACGGGCTTACACTAAGCAGCCCATGGCTTGAACGCTTCGAAGTTCTCGTGTTTGTAGCGAGCACTTATGTGTTTAACACATTTAATGGCATCAACAAAACTATTAAACCTGGTAGGTGGCTCATACGTGTTGTTTCTAGCGGGCTTACCAAGTTACAAGTTATCACATACCAATTCGTGAATGTTGAATCCGTCAGTTAATTGAGTATTCAATGTATAATATATTATGTTAATGTGCCCCCGCGAATTTGGCATTTCAGACAAAATCCACAATCCATAAACTTCTTGTAATGTTGCAGGTTGTTGCTCCTGCCCGTGGCCCCTACCTATAGCCCTGTGTTTTCTTTGTTGTATCAAGTTAATCCTACCGCCTACGGCTCCCAGCCTCACACCCTGTGTTTTCTTTGTTGTATCAAGTCAATCCTGCAGCTCCCGAGTTCCACCTTTTGTTTTCTTTGTTGTATCAAGTCAATGCTCGAATTTCATGCTTCCATGGCTCCGACCATCAATATATAATATTGCATGAATAGAAACAAGCTTTTTCTTATACCCCTATTCCACTGTGGTTGAGCTACTTCCAAGTTCCACCTACCCTATCTCCTCCAGTCCTCCAGGAGAGTTTGCAAAATATGGTTGTGTTATATGACATATATAATGTTCAGTGCTGCTATATCCACTGAAAAATAAAGCCTCTCAACTTTACTACGTCAGTAAGCATTGAAATTTTGATGTACTATTACATTTTCAAATGAAAAGAATAACTTATTTTTACATGGCAGCATTGAAGGGTTCAATATCTCATAGCCCTTCATAGTGAAATGGGACCCCACCCTTCAAATTTGATCCCTGGTCCCCACTAGACACGGTGACCCCCGGAATTAGGACACAGTGACCCCCAGAATTAATATATTTTTAAAATATATTAAAATTTAAAAATATAGACATATAGATCCAATAAAATTTAACATTTACAATTACAAATATGAAATATTCAATAGAAATTAGATCATTCACAAATCACAACACATTTGTCATTCACAATCACAAATCACAATGAGACATTAAGACACATAGATGCAAACTCATCACTGCCCTGATCCTCCTCCTCCATGCCTGAATCAACAAACTCATCACTGCCCTGATCCTCCTCCTCCTCCTCCTCCTCTCTGCCAATCTGACTAGTTCTTACTTTTTAATTGTCAAATGTTTAATTTTAAGTTTTAAATGTATGTAAGTGAATGCTATTAAATTGCTTACTTGAGTTTGATTTAATACATGTTCAATTTTGAAGAGACGTCATTATATACCATGTATATGTTTCTAATGATTTTCGTATTAATGTCTTTATTCCATTTGCGGCTATGGATATCAATGCCGAGATATTGATTGAGCTTTCCCACTTGAGGGGCATAAGTGCAACTTTTAGTGGTGGTGACAGGATTCGCCATTCGTTTGCATCAACCTTGGATGCAATTGTTGACACCATTTCACAATCTACCAATGTACTATATGATATTGCATCATACAGAGAAATAAAAAGACAACAATATGCTGATGGGCTAGACTACAATGCAATAAAAAAGTTGAAAATATCCAAAGAGCTCATATTTGCATTGTTTAGGGACCCTCGGACGGGGGAAATCCCAAATGCAAACAGGCTGCATATCTCCATTGAGTGGTGCACGTTTCAACCATTTGTTGATAACTGGATGGAAAAATAGTACATGGTTTTTGATATGCCACCACACAACAACAGGGAAATTCCCTTATATTTCCTTCGAAAGATGTACGTGGAGTTCGTGTTGCATAAACATGTTAACTATTTTGACATCTTGCAGTTTCAGGGGATCGGTGGGGGGATGCCCCAAAATCGACCCAATGCCAAGCTTCGAGACCAGGATCGCCCTATCCCTGCACCTCGCAGACAGTTGCTGGGCCAGATGTCCCACCTGCACATCGCATTATTCCGCAGACACGGGATGCATTTTTGAGTTTGGCACGGGCGGTTGTTCGCCATGGCACGATGGTTCAACATATGGGTGAGGAAGGGACATCTGTCCCTGGTGTGGTACATACACCAGCTCGTCACCATGCAGGACCATCAGGACCATCCACTAGTGCAGGACCATCAGGACCATCCACTAGTGTAGGACTATCGACACATCCCCATCCTAGTACTGATCCTCATGAGTGCACATCATGTGGTCGTCCCTGCTATGGTCTTGCCTCAGATGTTGCCTTTAGTGGGTTTTTGAGAGAGGTATGTTGATGGTTAATTGTAATAAATTCTTCATTTATTTTCGTCTTTGTACACATATATATAGTTTGAGCTAATATATTAATTTTGTGAACTTGCAGTTGATGCTTTATGCCGGCAGCGACGCCCCAGAGCCGGATGTTCCAGACTCTACAGGGGGGCATGATGCTACCCATTTGGTAGGCCCATCTTATATACCACCTATTGCCGTATCTCACATCGAGGTAAACATTTTAAAATTTCAGTTTTTTAATACTTGTTAATTTGTTAATTTCCACATACTTTACATTTTAGTTCATTAATGCTATCTACGGTCTAATATTTACAATTATTAAACTTGCAGATGGCAGATCCTTCACTGGGGCAAGGTAATGTGGAGGTAGCACCCATGGTCATGCCGTCTCATGAAACATCTGGGCTCCAGGTAAACAATTAAAAATGACATTTTTTAAATACATGTTTGTTTGTTGAATCATGCATGTCTAACTACATGAACACTTGCTGACTGTAGGCACCATCCGAGACATCTGGACCATTGCTTGGATTTGTATCTCCCTCCAGGCCATTCGTGAACAAGGGTCGTGTGTATGTGAGGCGTTCTACTCCTAACAAGACTCCAGATGCCCACAACCATGGGATTACTCACACCATGGTAATGTATATCCTTCGATGATATTTGTTGTTTAACTTGAAATCCAGTGCATAAATCATTTTTGTTAATGTTTGAATTGCATGTTTACTGCATCAGGAACCCGAGTTGTCTACTGAAAACCTTGCATCGATGGGTGATGCAGCAGTTAGTGCCGCATCTGCAATGGCAACTGATCACACACAGGTATGTAACTATTTCAACATTATCTTTACATAGTTTATTATTATTGTCTATTGTTTATTCATGCATTTCTAACTATTTCAACATTTTTTCATTGTAGCCACCACCAGCAGGAGCAGTTCCTGGCCCCCTTGGTTCGACCATCCTGGATGTTCAACCAACGGCTCCATCTGCTACACAAGCAACGCAATCTCCTTTGTCAGTTGAGGTGAGATATCCTTCAGTGACCAAGTGTTTCATGCACTTTCCATGCACCAGTTGATAATTGTTGAGCTAATGTATTAGTGTACATAGTTAGTTGAATTTAACAATTGATATTTAATTTGCAGGATCCAGAGACGCGCATTGATCCTAGAGATGTGCCTAGAGAATCAACATCGGGAAAGAACAAGAGGAAGCTTGAGTTTTGATGTGTCTTATGGGATATATGTACATTTGGATACATGTACATGTGGCTTTGATAGTTTTGGATAGTTTTGGACACAAGTGCTTTTGGATACTGTTGTATATATATGTACTTTTCTATACATTCAGTTTTGGAGACATGTACATTGACTTTATTGTGCATGTACTTTTGGAGACATGTACATTGACTTCATTGGATACATGTACTTTTGGATACTTTTGGATATACATGTACTTTTGGAGACATGCACTTTTGGATACTTTTGTATATATATGTACTTTTGGATACATGTACTTTTGGAGACATGCACATTGACATTTCACTTATAAATGAATGATACAATTCACTTTATATTTGTTCTTCGGTTTCCACGTGTTCTTGTGTCAATCTAATGTGTTGATTTGTGTGGATTATCTATTACTCATGAATGCACTATGTCAAAAGAACAAACTATTATATTCAAAGGTTTCAACGAATTCACTACATGCATGCACTAATTGGTATCTAATTAAAATTTGTGATTTTGGATGATCATTACAAGTTATGTCAAAGTTCTTGCTCGTGTAATTTAATCAAACTAAATGCAATACAATGTTTTTCAAGGTTTCAACGAACTCACTCATGCACACCCATTGCCATCAACTACCAATGAAATTCTAACATTATGAGGTTCTTCTTTAAAAATGGGTAATATTTCCTTGATGATCGTAAATTGAGAACCATTTGTAGCCACTCATATAATACCATCTTCACTTATCTTTGTACATGATAATCCATAAAATGTGCTATGTTTTTTAATCTAAAAAATCATCAAAAACCTATAATTATAGGGATGTGACAAAGAACCTTATGGGGCACCTTATATATTACCTAATTAGTTCAATATCTATTGATCCCACATTCATGGCATTTTAAATTTGTTGCATGCTGTCCATAATATATCATTTGATCATAATTAGGACATGCATCAATTGTTTGATACTCCTTTCTTGTATCTTTCATAAGGGCACACAATTCTCAATATGTGCAAGGTAAAGTATTTGATGGTTATAGGAAAATATTACCTCTCAATCTATAAGAAAAAATCAATTTATGTACTAAATAATGGATATCGCAATGTAGTTATTACAATCACAAAAAATATTAAAAACTTATATTTATCATTAGAGTTATTGTGTATACATTAGGATCTTTGTCATACCATTGTTTGAAATGTCATTCAATACCTTCAATTTTATCAACATCAAATTAGTAGACAAAGTGACTCATCTTTGATCTCTTGTATAGGCCTTTGTGTGCCTTATAAATAAGATGTAGATCATAAATATTATCATAGGTCTCATACATAGGTACATCCTCATCCATGCAAACAAAGGTGTCATGGATCAACCTATTATCCCTTTATTCTCAATAATATTAGTATCATTATCTTCCATAGGATCAAATTCAACTGCATCACCCCCATTATTGCTACTCTAAATTGCAGACTTAGGAGTTTTGATCATGTGTTTTTGTCTCTTTAGGAGTTTTGAAATATTCTACTCTTTCAAAAATAATATGGAAGTTCAAATATTTAAAAGTGGCTTAAATTATAAAATGGGCGGAAATTCACCAAGTGTCCCTGAACCACATTTTCATGCAACTTGCAACTTGACATAACTCGGAAACCGGACGTCGGACTGACGAACCGTCGACTCCGTTGGTCTCCTGGCGTGCAATTACCTCTAGGGGGCCCTCTCCCTCGTCTCCCCATGGCCCAGTGGCTTCATTGTGCATTCATTTCATAAACTAGGGTTTTGCTCAGTTTAATTGCATGCAATCTCGCATTGGTGGGTCAACTCTGCAAAAACCTCCCCCGAGCCAATGTTGGCAGTGTTCCCATGTCGGAATTTCCCACACACACTTGCAGGAGCCAACGGCACGCAATCTTCCTGCTCCATTTTCTTTTTGGCTCCCGGACGGAAATTCACCAAGTGTCCCTGAACGACATTTTCATGCGACTTGCAACTCGACATAACTCGGAAACCATACGTCGGACCGACGAACCGTCGAATCCGTTGGTCTCCTGGCGTGCGATTACCTCTAGGGGGCCCTCTCCCTCGTCTCCCCATGGCCTAGTGGCTTCATTGTGCATTCATTTCGTAAACTAGGGTTTTGCTCAGTTTAATTGCATGCAATCTCGCATTGGTGGGTCAACTCTGCAAAAACCTCCCCCGAGCCAGTGTTGGCAGTGTTCCCACGTCGGCATTTCCCACACACACTTGCAGGAGCCAATGGCACGCAATCTTCCTGCTCCGTTTGCTTTTTGGCTCCCGGACGAAAATTCACCAAGTGTCCCTGAAGGACATTTTCATGCGACTTTCAACTCGACATAACTCGGAAACCGGACGTCGGACCGACGAACTGTCGACTCCGTTGGTCTCCTAGCGTGCGATTACCTCTAGGGGGCCCTCTCCCTCGTCTCCCCATGGCCCAGTGGCTTCATTGTGCATTCATTTCGTAAACTAGGGTTTTGCTCAGTTTAATTGCATGCAATCTCGCATTGGTGGGTCAACTCTGCAAAAACCTCCCCCGAGCCAATGTTGGCAGTGTTCCCACGTCGGCATTGCCCACACACACTTGCAGGAGCCAACAACACACAATCTTGCTGCTCCGTTTGCTTTTTGACTTCCGGACGGAAATTCACCAAGTGTCCCTGAACGGCATTTTCATGCGACTTGCAACTCGACATAACTCGGAAATCGGACGTCGGACCGACGAACCGTCGACTCCGTTGGTCTCCTGGCATGCGATTACCTCTAGGGGGCCCTCTCCCTCGTCTCCCCATGACCCAGTGGCTTCATTGTGCATTCATTTCGTAAACTAGGGTTTTGCTCAGTTTAATTGCATGCAATCTCGCATTGGTGGGTCAACTCTACAAAAACCTCCCCCGAGCCAGTGTTGGCAGTGTTCCCACGTCGGCATTTCCCACACACACTTGTAGGAGCCAACAGCATGCAATCTTCCTATTCCGTTTTCTTTTTGGCTCCCAGACGAAAATTCACCAAGTGTCTCTGAACGGCATTTTCATGCGACTTGCAACTCGATATAACTCAGAAACCGGACGTCGGACCGACGAACCGTCGACTCCGTTGGTATCCTAGCGTGCAATTACCTCTAGGGGGGCATCTCCCTCGTCTCCCCATGGCCCAGTGGTTTCATTGTACATTTGTTTCGTAAACTAGGGTTTTGCTCAGTGTGGGAGTGTGCAATTTTTGCACACGGGGGTCAACTTTGGAAAATCATCCACCGGGCAAGTATGGCTAGTGTTCCTAGCCCGAACCTGTCTAGACACACCTGCAGGACTCCCCAGAACCCGGTTTTGTTGCACGGTTGGAGTTCTATTCCCCCGGTAGGTATCCAGCAGGTGTCCCTAAAGGCCTTCTGGTAGTGAGACGGGACGAGCCATAGAATGAAGATCGTGGCTCGGATCGACGAACCGTAGACTCCGTTGGATTCAGCACACCGGGTTAGTGCCAGGGGTGCCCCTCCCCTCCTACCCGGTGGCCCATGTGTCACCTTGCAGGTCCATCTTGGAAACTAGGGTTTTGCTCAGTGTGGGAGTGTGCAATTTTTGCACACGGGGGTCAACTTTGGAAAATCATCCACCGGGCAAGTATGGCTAGTGTTCCTAGCCCGAACCTGTCTAGACACACCTGCAGGACTCCTCGGAACTCGGTTTTGTTGCACGGTTGGAGTTCTATGCCCCGAGTAGGTATCCCGCAGGTGTCCCGGAAGGCCTTCTGGTAGTGAGATGGGACGAGCCATAGAATGAAGACCGTGGCTCGGATCGACGAACCGTCAACTCCGTTGGATTCAGCACACCGGGATAGTGCCAGGGGTGCCCCTCCCCTCCTACCCGGTGGCCCATGTGTCACCATGCAGGTCCATCTTGGAAACTAGGGTTTTGCTCAGTGTGGGAGTGTGCAATTTTTGCACACGGGGGTCAACTTTGGAAAATCATCCATCGGGCGGGTATGGCTAGTGTTCCTAACCCGAAACTGCCTAGACACTTTGGAAACTAGGGTTTTGCAGGTCCATGATGATGATGATGGTGATGATGATGAAGATGTTGATGATGATGGCTTGGTCTAAGGTGGTGCTCTCAAATAGCTAATTCATTATGAAATATTTAACAAGACATGAATTAAATTTAATATAAGTGTATTGTTTAATATAGTGAGCATGAATTGAATTAATTTTGTTGGGTGAAGCCAATAACCAACATGATGAACATAATATAATTTTAGGGTTTACTGATCATATGTAAAAAATTCCATATTCATAAACTTGACATACAAGAGAACTTTTGGCATATTTATAAACAACGTAAACGTAAATTTGGCATATCAAGAACGCAAAATTGACATATTCATATGAAACATACATGTGAAAATTGAGCATATATCAATATTCAATTACAAATAGTATAAATAGTATAGTATTAAAAGTATGTAACCTACCTCATCATGCTAGATCCCACCTATTATCATACAACCAAGCCCTCCGGATCATCTCTTATACTGATGCTCTCCATTAGTCTCTCGTGCTCTGTATCCGGTAAGAAGTAGCATACCTTCGATGTATTTCGACTAGGCATTGTTCGTACCTGAAGGTTTGTGCCAATGATTAAGTTGGTAAAGTGATACACACTTGCACCTGGTTTGTAATCCCTGTAAACATATCCACCCTTCTTTCTTCCATTGCGGTCCCGTGTCAATTATTCACCTTTAACAACCATAGACCCAATTGGAAAGTGGTTGTTTTCATCGTCATTCATGGACACAATGAGGGTTTGCTTTCCATCTATACAGCGTGCCAACCAGTATTCATCACCCCATTCAGTATCTTTTGAGGCAACCACTGCGTATATGTGCCCTGCATTATATGATTGTAGGTATATGATCAAAATATTTTTCATGCGATACAAGGCCATTAATGTGCATTTGAAGACTACGTAAACAAACAAAAAATGTTAAGGAAATGCATCATACCGGGTTGTACAAGGTCTGAGACATGATCAAAATCTGCAGAAATAGATGATTGGTCTTCTTCCAATGGAGTTAACTCAACAATTGCACGCTGATCAAGTGGAAGTGATATGCGATCCCATCCATCAACCCAATCCAATGATTCACACCCATCCCTGTCACCATCACAACAAGGCGGGCAAAAACAAGCGAGTTTTCTGGTCCAAATTTCAAATACTGGGTTATCAGAGCTTTGAACCGAATGAAAGCCACGAGTCCCAGGCACAGTCTTGCATTCCCATGCATGTGAACGATCTATGTCTACCACCTCCCAAAAAAATCTCTCCACATGTCTCTTTCTTGTGGATTCTACTCGCATAGTTGATTCCTCTCCCATTACTGACGTGCACCACCTGACTATAGATTGAGCATTTAGAATAGTAGATTCTGTAGATACTTTCAATTCCTCTCTTCATAGGGCTTTTTTGACACATGCTCCGGCTCCATCATGCTCTCCTTTACCATGCCCAGTCTCAAAATAGTTCCACATATGTGGCACTTTGTAGTTTTTATGCAATGAACACAACCACTGAAATATGCGTGCATTTTTTAACTGACCAGCACACCCATCAGACCAAATCCAGTGTCGATCCATCTGTATGTTCCTTCCCTTCAAGTGATCATAGAACATGATGAAGCAATGACGTACATAGTGGAAGTCGTGGCACCTATCATCACTTATGTAGAAGTGATATTCCTTCAGAATTTCTCTTTGCTCTTCAATGCTATTTGGGCCATGCCTATATGTGATATGGACCATCAAGGAAACCTGCTCAGAGTGATAATACTGACTTTGGATCTCATTTTGAGGTTGTAGAGTGTAGTTCTCGGCAAAGTCAACAAGTGTAAGTATAGTACCAAGGGGAAATGTATCTCTGCATATTCTAAACTTCTCATCCTGCCATTGTGCCATGTGGACATGCTGAACATATTGATGTGTCTTTTCAATAAATTCCTTGATGAAGTCACTAACTTGTACCTGGTGACACAAAATGATCTCAATGTCAGTTTTTTGTTGTAAGTAAGGATTGAAATGTAACCGTTACAACATAATTTTATAGATATAAATGCATACCTAAGATGTCACCAATTGTATTTTTTTGCTTTCTTTCCCTGGGACTATTTCATAGTTGATATATTTGAAACTTTTCATGTCTGTAACCATTTTCCCAAATTCACTGTCTCCATTCTCGTGCATACATTGGCTCAATAATGCCATTCCAGCACAGTTGGAGCATGTTCCATCGAAACAAGATTTTGCATAGTATGTTTGCTCCTCGGGCTTATTGCACATGATGCTATGAATGAATTCTCTTGATGAAGTCGGTGGTATTGTCATGGAGCAATCCTGCACAATGTTAGTATGCAACACACGACGAATGTACAAAAATGTTTCATAGTAATATTCATATTCTACATGGTATCTACAACAACAAGTGTTACGAAGAGTATTTATTCTAACATACCATGGCTTACATTTCTCAAAAGATCTTTGCCCCAAGTTCAATTGTCTATGCTCAATCCTAAATTTCTCGTAAAGTTCTGTCTGTGTTATATCAAGAAGATGCTTAGTATGTGGTTCACGATCCTTTGAACCCCTTCTTAGTTTTAGTACATCCTTTCGGTTTGAAGAAGGCCTTGTGTGATCATGCCAAAAATTATGCACTAGTCCCTTTACTGCATCAACTAGCTTCATGTCACGACGTGGCAACCGACCAACAAAGGCCCAAAAATCTGTCTGATCGATTGTGTTAAGATGTTCTCTTCTAATAGAATACCTACGGAGGGTTTTTACATTCAAATTAACTAGTTCGGATGTAGGCCTGAGAATACGAAGGGCCCTGGTGTTCTTATTTGCAATTGATTGTGACAACACACGACGAGCATCATTGCGGTCCTTTGAACGTGTGTTCTTACCAATTTTACCAAATGCATCTACTAGGCTTTTAACTATATGAGAACTTGGTTCAGAATTCTTTATTATCTTTATCCCTAACTTTTTCCTAACAACATTCATGCTCCTATATTTTAACAATGATAAAAATAATCTACATTTATCTCCATCACATTTAGAAACAAAATATTTATCAAGTATCTGTTGAGTTTGATAAGCAATACTGCGTTTAGATAGTGTACCTTCAATGGAATTCATAAGTCTTTCATCAACTTGTATACGCTTTGGAGTTCTTCGACGTGTGCTTGCTAATGGAGGTAAGGGGGTTGGAATTGTACCATGTAGCGCATCACCAAGACACTCTGGCGTTTCAGTAGTAGCTTGGTGTCCTTCATTCTCTTCCTGGTAGTTGGATGATGGAAGTCCAACATCCTCATCGATGGTCTGTGGAAGTCCAACATCCTCATCGATGGTCTGTGGAAGTCCAACATCCCCTTGTGGAAGTCCAACATCCTCATCGATGGTGTGGATAACATTCTCTTCTTCAACAGTAGGCAAAATGTCCAACGCCTCTTTGACTTCATCGCTTGTATAACCACATCCGGATAGCAAATTGGGTGTTTCTTCGTGAGCTTCATCTTGAGATGGTAACTTATCACTTTGACTTGAAGTGGGAATTGAAACACCCCCTAATGAGCACCTACGTTTTGCTTCTTGATTACTTCCATGGGGTGCTTGTTCAACAACTATTGTGGAAATTGAAGGTCCCTCTTGTCGTGGATTAATAGGATGAACCGTGGTATCCTCTACAATTGGATTTGGATTAGTTTCCAAAGAAAGCCTCTGATTCATCATGTATATTCTTTTCTTTTCTTTCTCTTCTTCAATGACTTCTTGAGGTCTCTTCTTCCTTGTTGATTTGTTTACTCGGTTACGTGCATTCCCCATCACCACAATGATCAATTCAATATAGTTTGTTTTTTTTGCTCCTCAATTACAAGCTCTTCAATAATAAGCAAATGGAATTTCTTCCTTGTTGGTCTTGAAGCTTAATATCTTATCTTGTGTGCTCCTCAAATATAGGCAAAATGAATCTTTCAAAGGCCTTATCTTTGGTGTTATTCAATTGGAGATTCTTCAAGCTTGCTGATTATTTTCTTTAAATATGGCCATATAACCCAACACCACACTGAGCAACCATGAAAGATGTCCTTAATGCTGCACCTGCATAAAAAAAAAATGATGGAGTTGGTGTAGAATGTGAAAATTTCCAATGGCGGGCTCGTGTTGTTCGAAAAATCGCGGGACTGTTAATTTCGTTCGGACAGAGTGAAGTTGCTCTCGGACAGCAACAGTCCACTATTTGTGGAGTTACAAAACGCGCACACGTTATATAAATAAAAAATGCGTACGTGATATGTAGTGCAAAAATGTGAACACGATATAGTCAAGCACAATAAATAGGTTAGGTGCACGGCTAGGGCAACGAACAAAATCAAAAGAAAACTAATAATTTATATGGTTACATACAAAACAAATGTTTTGTATGGTTTAATACCCCCTAGCTCTCTCCCTCATTCTCCCTACATCCCTCCCTACATGTTTATTTCTCTCCCTTACTCCAGCCATGTCTCTACCACCCCATTCTCCATCTCTCCACCTTCTCTTTATCTTTGACATTATCCCTCCCTATAGCACTCTCTCCCTTCTTATCCCTTAATCACTAACCCTCTATGCCTTTATCCCTCCCCCCTGCCCTCTCTGTCCTACCTTGTTCCTAGAGCCCCTCCCCCATAAATGCCTTTAGACCCTCTTCTAAACATTAATCCCTAAGTGAATAAGTGCACAAGATGACGAGGAGGAGGAGGGTGATGACAATGAAGATGATCGTGATGTAGATGAAGATGATAAAGATGATGAGGAGGAGGAGGGTGATGACAATGAAGATGATGATGATGCAGATGAAGATGATAAAGATGATGATGTTGATGAAGATGATGGTGATGATGATGAAGATGCTGATGATGATGGTGATGGTGATGTTCGGATGATGATGATGATGATGATGATGAAGATGATGGTGACATGATGGAGATGTGTTGATGGGGAACCTGGAGATGACAATGATGATGAAGATGGTGATGGTGATGACGATGAAGATTTTGATGATGATGCTGATGGCGATGATGATGAAGATGTTGACGATGATGGTGATGGTGATGGTTAGATGATGATCATGATGATGTTCAGAAGATCATGATGGTGATGATGGTGATGATGATGGAGAAAATGACGATGATGGATATGTTGATGAGGAACCTGCAGATGCCAATGATGATGATGATGGAGATGTTGATGAGGAACCTACGGATGCCAATGATGATGGTGATGACGATGAATATGTTGATGATGATGGTGCTGGTAATGATGATGATGATGATGATGATGATGATGAAGATGATGGTGACATGATGGAGATGTTGATCTGATGAGGAAGATGATGATGATGATGGTGATGATGATGAAGATGTTGATGACGATGATGATGGTGATGAAGATGATGATGATGAAGAAGATGATGATGATGGAGATGTGTTGATAGGGAACCTAGAGATGACAATGATGATGAAGATGGTGATGGTGATGACGATGAAGATTTTGATGATGATGCTGATGGCGATGATGATGAAGATGTTGACGATGATGGTGATGGTGATGTTTAGATGATGATCATGATGATGTTCAGAAGATCATGATGGTGATGATGGTGATGATGATGGAGAAAATGACGATGATGGATATGTTGATGAGGAACCTGCAGATGCCAATGATGATGATGATGGAGATGTTGATGAGGAACCTACAGATGCCAATGATGATGGTGATGATGATGAAGATGTTGATGATGATGGTGATGACGATGAAGATGTTGATGATGATGGTGCTGGTAATGATGATGATGATGATGATGATGATGAAGATGATGATGGTGACATGATGGAGATGTTGATCTGATGAGGAAGATGATGATGATGATGATGATGATGGTGATGATGAAGATGTTGATGACGATGATGATGGTGATGAAGATGATGATGATGAAGAAGATGATGATGATGGAGATGTGTTGATGGGGAACCTAGAGATGACAATGATGATGAAGATGGTGATGGTGATGACGATGAAGATTTTGATGATGATGCTGATGGCGATGATGATGAAGATGTTGACGATGATGGTGATGGTGATGTTTAGATGATGATCATGATGATGTTCAGAAGATCATGATGGTGATGATGGTTATGATGATGGAGAAAATGACGATGATGGATATGTTGATGAGGAACCTACAGATGCCAATGATGATGATGATGGATATGTTGATGAGGAACCTACAGATGCCAATGATGATGGTGATGATGATGAAGATGTTGATGATGATGGTGCTAGTAATGATGATGATGATGATGATGATGATGATGAAGATGAAGATGAAGATGATGATGACATGATGGAGATGTTGATCTGATGAGGAAGATGATGGAGATGTTGATGAGGAACCTACAAATGCCAATGATGATGATGATGATGGTGATGACGATGAAGATGTTGATGATGATGGTGATGGTAATGATGATGAAGATGATGATGATGATGATGATGATGGTGATGGTGATGGTGATGTTTAGATGATGATGAAGATGATGGTGACATGATGGAGATGTTGATCTGATTCAAGGAAGATGATGATGATGATGATGATGATGATGGTGATGATGATGGTGATGATGATGAAGATGTTGATGATGATGATGATGGTGATGAAGATGATGATGATGAAGAAGATGATGATGATGGAGATGTTGATGTTGATGGGGAACCTAGAGATGACAATGATGATGAATATGGTGATGGTGATGGTGATGGTGATGACGATGAAGATTTTGATGATGATGGTGATGGTGATGATGATGAAGATGTTGATGATGATGGTGATGGTGATGTTTAGATGGTGATCATGATGATGTTCAGAAGATTATGATAATGATGATGGAGATGTTGATTTGATGAGGAATATGATGATGATGATGATGATGGTGATGATGATGAAGATGTTGATGATGATGATGATGGTCATGAAGATGATGATGATGAAGAATATGATGCTGATGGAGAATATGATGCTCACAACTCCCTCTAGTCTCTCTCTCCCCAACCATCAATCTCTCTCTCTCTCTCTCTCTCTCTCTCTCTCTCTCTCTCTCTCTCTCAAACACACACACATACACACACATTATGTCACTTTCCATTCTCAAACCCATCCCCCCTCCATCCATATCTATCTCCAACTTTCTCCCTCCATCCCTCACCCTACCTTCTCTCCCTCCCTCTCTCATCGCCTGTCTCTCACCTTCTATCCCTCCCTCATGTTATCTTTCCCTCAACCTATCCCAATCTCTCCATCACTCCCTCTCTCTCACACACTTTATGTCCCTTCCCCCTCCTCTCATATTCTCTCTCTCTCTCTCTCTCTCTCTCTCTCTCCATCGCCACCACTCCCTGCATGTCTCCCACCAACACTTTCTATCCCTCCCTTCCTATCTCTTATTTCGTTCTATCCCCATCTATCTCTCACTCCCTCCAAATCCATTCCTCCCCATTGTCCCTCTCCCTCCCTCGCTCTATGTCTCCCCCCCCTTGTATTCTTTATTTCTCTCTCACATCCCCATTGCCTCCATCCATTCCCCCTTGTCACTCAAGTCTCACTTTCAACTTCTAACCCTATACCTCTTCAGAACCTATTCTACTCCTAATAGTTCTCTCAAGCTCCACTTCCCTTCACCCCCTGTAGCCCATCATGTTCTCATTCCCTTCATCTCTCCCCACTCAAGCTTCCAATATCCTTATAAACCCTTGACCCTTTCCCACCCCTATTAAATATTAACCATAGATTCCCTTGACCCTTCCCCACCCTTTCTCAAATATTAAACAAAAATTCCCTTGTGTCTTCTACACCCCCTCTTTCTCAAGTATTAAACATGTATTTTATGATGTGAATAACGCGAGCGCGTTTTGTAACTATATAACGCGTACGTGTTATGTAGTTATATAATGCGTACGCATTAAGTAGTTATATAACGCGCACGCGTTATGTAGTTATATAACGCGTATGCGTTATGTAAATCTAAAAGCGCGGCAATATTTTTGAATTTAAACAGGCCGAGTCACATGCTCACATGTCAACAATAATCTTATGTGTATGCTTTGGAGTTTGCTTCGGTAATTCCAAACCTGTGCTATGTTAATGAAAAACCAAAGCTAATTGGGTATTTCTTTCAGTTTCTGGAGAAGCCTGTGCTTAGCCACTCGTTACAATATGCTACACAGAGTCATTTTTGACGAAATCTTAGACACAAATAGCATTTTTTCTGCAGATTCCAAATATGTAACTTTTATTTTGAAATATTATTTTTTCCTATTTTCTTTCAATTTCTTTTCTATCCTACCTCCTTAACTCGTGAAACACACTGTCAGTGTTTCTTCCATAACTTTTTCAATTCTCAATCATTTCAAAAAAAAATTGTCTGGTGCACAAGAGGACACTAACCTCCACGTTCTATGAAAAACCCATTTCAATATTTTTCCATTAAGACCTTCAAAGGATCTACCCACAAAAGAGGTACTATTTTCAAGGTTTGATCACTTAGACAATTATAAAAAATTTATAAAATTACTAATTTAATTTTCGAAAAATAATGGCGCACAAGTGCTATGTGTTCTCTACATGCATGCCGATTTTTGTAGCTTGATTCCATCATTTAGGCCCTCAAAGGCTCTACCCACAAAAACATATACCTTATCATTTGCCTGAAAAATAAAAAATGTCTGTTATGAAAAATGAAACTTGACATAGCTATGCAAATTTTCAATACATAAAAGTTATATATTCATAAACGTGATTCAATTTCCTACATTTCATATTTTTTACTCAATGCAAGATATTTTGCGTAAGTAGATCAAAAAATCCAAGTAAGTTGAGGGATGCCTGCTTTTTCAGTTTTCTATTGCATCTAACACGCCAAAAGTGACCCTCATTAGCTTGCACTGACCCAAAATCTTTAGAAATTTGAATATTTTTAGAAAATATTGCCAAATATTTTATGGTTGGAAATTTAAGAAACAGTAAGATTGGCCAAAGTTTCTACACTTAAAAAATTTAGATCCTTAAAATGTTCTCTGCACCTGTGTAAGCTTTAGCAACATCGCTGCATAGAGGGGGGTCCATTATCCCACAAACAAGGGGGTCTCATACACCAAATTGGTGTCTCGCTTAGTTGTGACTTTAAAAATAAATTATTATTATTATTTTATGATTATAAAATAAATCAAAACATGGAGTGAAACTAAAATCCTAATAAACAAGTGTTTTGGAAAAAAAGTTTTTAAATTTTATAATTTGTTTATTTTGACAAGTTATGGTATCTATTAATTTAAGAAAAATATACAAATGATAAAAGTTTAAGCTTGTTCTAAGGGAAATCAGGTCAAGTATAAAACAATATTAAACTATCATTTAAAATCTAAGATGTCTTACTAATCAAGAGAAAACAACAAAATTGAGTTATTGTTGCCTAGGTGTAATTATGATAATTAATTAAAAAAACAAGCTGAAAAAGAGTTAAACTAGAAAATTGTATCATCATTTACATAGGTATTATGGGCACCTCTTGGCCATGAGATGATGCAGAAGTTGAGGCTGCAAACTCCAAACTAGTGTATTCCTTGATGAAAATTTAGAGTTGTGCATCCAATTTCTTGTTTTGCTCTTGAAGTTCATCCATTTGTAGTAGAAGTTCATTTCTTTCTTCAGTGACTTTCAAGGACTTTACGCAAAAGAGACTTAATCTGCTAGTAGAGGAAAATGATCTTGTAATATTTAGATTCCCAAGAATGAGTAGTCCCAGTGTCCTGAACCCATGGCCCCATATTATTCTCAATGTCCTCAACCTTGATAAAGTCTTGTTCAGTCTTTACCCAAGTTTTTGTCTTCAAGATTTGGCTACGGATATTATGAGGGATTTTTGGAAAGTAGGTCGATTTGGCTTCACCAACTTCAACCCGTACTTTGGATTGAGTGTTGTTCCCACTACCTCTTCGTCCTATGCCTACCATTCTGAGGGTAGTTTGAGACAAATTTGAGTCAAGATTAAAGCTATGAATTAACCTGATAATTCTTTCTTGGTAACTAGTTAATGAGAGAGGGAAAAATCTCATTGAGGATGAAAGAGGAAGGGAAACATAAACCCCTGTAGGCCGAGAGGGAGAGAAAAAAAGAGGGCCACTAATTGGGAAGACCTATGTGGAAGGAAAACATGGAAATTCACCATGAGCAGAGGGGAGAACATATTGTCTCCCAAGAAAATTGAATCCAAAGCAAGAAGAAACCTCGCAATTTGTGGAATCATAAGTAGAGTCTTGTCGTTTGAATGCCCTTTCATCATTCCCTACCATATGAATTGAATTCCCACGAACTAGAGGATTATCAATCTACCACACATGATTGTAGATTTGACCATGAAAGAGTACAAAAGAAAGAGAACCCATAGCACAATGAGTCATTTGCAATGTGCAATACTTCAAGCCTGGTCATTTCCCACAATCTCCTCTTCATTCATCGATGATGATGCACAATGGAGGCACCACCACTTAGTGATCATGCTCGAGACAACTGGCATCATCACCTCTCATCCTTGTCACTACATTTAGGGATTATTAAAATTTATAATTAAAATATATTAGAAAAAAAATTAAAGAATGCATAGAAAAATTTAATAAATAAATATATAGAAAAATTGATGACGATATAAATATATAGAAAAATTGATGACGATAATTCCAATCAACATCAGTCGAACCAGAAGTAGGTCCATAAGCAGTTGAACGAGCGACATTCCCGACATTTCCAGGAGCACAAGGATTTCCAGCACAAACAACACAATGTTATCTATCTAGTACACTTATGTACTTTAACAATTAAAACAAGATTGGTTTAACCACACATCATAAACTTCAAGTACTTTGTCTTCCGGGTTTCCGGGGTTTTCTCTGATAACTTAGCGGAACTTTCTTTTATAGCTCTCCGAACAACTATACAACCGTACCACTCCATATCAACGCTTAAGGGTTGGAATTTGACAGGAAAATGTCTATCCTTGAGCATCTTTCCTGTCAAATACTAGGAAAAATATCGAATCAGATGAGCAGATTTTTTTATAACCCATCCAAACTGCGTTTGAAATTTTTCAGAAAACGTCATTAATAGTTATTTAATAGATAGACTAGGTAGGGTACTAGGTATTGGTAGAGGTGTAGGCTTATACCTGAGCTTTGTACTATGAAAGCGAGTCACTTGGGAGGATACGATGCATTATGCTGATTTGGCCATGTTTAGTAAAATTAAGTGCCTCCAGTTTCATTATTGTAAAATATTGGTTTTTGTTTTGTCAAATCAAGGGGTATTTTTGATAAATTCTTTTGATTTTTCTCTATAAAAAAAGAAAAGTTATAAAAAAGAAAAACTCAATCCTAATGAAGAGGTAAGGGGGTGCTCAACGCATCCCTATTTACGAAGAACAGTTACTTCTAAGTCTTGACTCGGTATATAAGAAGGCAAGGACCTTTTAAAGAGTTAGAATGTACCATGGAGTTAAAAAAACCTAGTAGTCTAAAACTGGAATTTTTAGAATTCTCAAATAATAATATTAGTTTTGCATAATTTGGATGTCCTGGGTTTAGAGGATGCTGAATTCATGTAGATGTTAAAAAAAACTATTTAATTAACACAAATTTTTTATTTTTTTAGATCATGTAAAAAAAATTTAGGCTTGATGATCTCCTAAATTCTTCCTTTTGTAAATCCTCCTATTCCGGATCACTGAGGTTACGGTCAATCATAAGCCAAAATTTAAGCAATTGTCTCAACGTAAGCAGAAAGAACAGGCAAAGACGAAATCATCACCTCAATCTAAGGTTCACCTACTAGAAATTTAAGATACAAAGCATAATCTCTATAGGCCAAAATAAGAACAAGTGATGGTTTTCAAACTGGAATCAATCTCCACAATAGCGTAGATCTACTTCATACCTCAAAATATGGAAACAATTAACAATTTCAAAGTTTAACGGGGTAAACAATAAATGTGACTTGGAGTTCGACTGTTTGTACAAAGATCTAGTCGATCATGTTTTTAGACAAACAGCCGAGGGCAGAAGTTGATCGATACCTAACTGATGATTGTTGGATATTTACAAAGCTATGAACCGAATCCAAACTGATGATTTTTTTTTCAAACTTGCTATTTTTTTTAAAGGAATTGAATAATGAAATCTGGAATTTTTTAATTTGAAATTTTGACAAATTAGTTTGAAAAGTTTGATCAATCCAATCATTTAATTTACTAAACAGAAATTATGCAAACTGTGTTTTATCTTCACACATAATAACTCCTAAATTTACATAATAAATATACAATTTCAAAAAACAAAATATATCTATATTGCAATAGAACCGATAGTAATGACATGTAGAAATAACAAAAACAGAACATTAATCCTGTAAAGCTAAATAACATAACAATTCTGCAATATAAAAACATTCTTGAAATTACAAAATAAAAGAAAGATAACAAGTTCAAGCAAAAAAAAGCATTAAACTGGAGCCTGCTGTACAAATGACCATAATCATTACATTTGCAAAGCTTGCAAAGTTCAGCAAAAGAACTTAAAACCTGAAACCCGAAGTTGGGGTTCCATCCACCTATCACAAGAAGCTTCTGATTCACAGAAACGCAGCGGCAATGCATTGGAATTCCTGCATGACGATCTCCTGGGAATTCAGGAATGCGAGGGAGTGTTTCCTAGGTGCCTTCCTGAGGGTCATACACAGTAATCACAGTACAATATTTCGAGTTTGGGAACTCGATCAAGCATATACATTGCTGAGAAACACCGAGATTTCTTCTTTCTTCATAGAACTGCAGATTCTTCACCGTGGCCTCCCAGCTTCTGCATACGGCTGCAACGTTATTGTGGGATGTGATGCACTCTTGGTAGACATTCTCGACCTAATTGCACTACAAACTGATATTATTAGAACGGTGTCTGCTAATGATTCTATTGGAAGCGAGTATGGAGATGAGACTTACGATTTAACGCCTGGGCTTTAAAGACTAAAGGTCTCACGTGAAATGCCAGTAAACAGCCTTGAAGAGAGGAGAGCGAAGTTCAAGATAAGATATGCTAGGGTTATGGTTTCAAAATAACAAATATCTGAAACCATAAATAATATTATTATCATTATGTTAGGTTACTATGTTGTGGGTTTAGTTGTGGTTAAGTGGTAGATTTGTAGGAGTTTTTTTATTAGGGCTCCATTTTTATAGGGCATTATTTTGTGTTTAGTTGTGGTTAAGTGGTAGATTTGTAGGAGTTTTTTTTATTAGGGCTCCATTTTTTATTAACCCTCCACCCATTTTGAGAATGAGAGTGTTTTGGTATCTAAAATTTGAAATCTCTTTAAGATATGCTAGGGTTTCAAAATAACAAGGATCCTAAACAATAAATATTATTACTCGGTAAATTAATATTATTATAATATTATTACTCCGTAAAATAATATTATTATAGTAATGTTAGGTTACTATGTTTTGGTTTAGTTATTGTTAAGTGGTAGGTTTGTAAGAGTTTTTTATTAGGGCTCCACCTTTATAGGGCACTATATTTTTGTGTTTAGTTCTAGTTAAGTGGTAGATTTATGGGAATTTTTTATTAACCCTCCACCCATTTTAAGAGTGAGGGTGTTTTGGTATCTAAAATTTGAAATCTGTTCAAGATACGATATGCTAAGGTTTCAAAATCAAAAGGATCCCAAACAATAAATATTATTACTCCCTAAATTAATATTATTATAGTAATGTTAGGTCACTATGTTGTCGATTTAGTTGTGGTTAAGTGGTAGATTTGTAGGAGTTTTTATTAGCGCTCCACCTTTATAGAGCACTATTTTGTGTTTAGTTGTGGTTAAGTGGTAGATTTAGGGGAATTTGTTATTAACCCTCCACCCATTTTAAGAGTGAGGGTGTTTTGGTATCTAAAATTTGAAATCTCTTCAAGATAAGATATGCTAGGGTTTCAAAATAACAAAGATCCAAAACAATAAATATTATTACTCCGTAAATTAATATTATTACTCCTTAAAATAATATTATTATAGTAATGTTAGGTCATTATGTCTCAGTTTAGTTGTGGTTAAGTGGTAAATTTGTAGGAGTTTTTTATTAGCGCTCCTACAACATTTTATTTTCTTTAGTCTCTCTTGCTATTTTTAATAGAAATAATTAATTTAACATTTTAACCCCATAATATAAACTAATGACCCTCTCTTTTATTGTAAACTGACATAAGTTTTTTAATTAATTAGTTTAGGTGGCATACATCACAAATATAACACATAGCACGCACCTAGGTTATATAATGTTCCCATTGATGTAAGTAGGCTTTCCATTGCCATCCTTTCTCCTTTGTATTAGTGATCGAAGGCCCAAGCATATAGATTTTAAAGGTTAATAGAGAACGGCATATAATTAGTAATATAGTCGAATTTGATTTTATATCTCACTTGTTATTTGTTAATGGTATCATGATTTTTTTAGCGAAGTTCTTTTAGGGAGATGATTCAATCACAAATCTATCATAGATCTTTAATGTATAAAAACAAATATGGAAATAAATATGTAGAACTCAATAGTGCTTTTAATGGTTTGGAGAGGGATGTATTCCTAAGTTTTTTACACTTTGTAAAACCTAGGTTAAAGAGGGATTGCACATGCCAAAGAAAAAGTAATCCAAATAATATTTAATATCAAGAAGCACAATTATAAGAATAGAAAGTGATGTAGTTCTTTTTGGCAAGAACATAGCTTAATTTATATACCAATACAAAGTGTCCACCCAAGGTGAGAAAATATTAAAAATTTACTAATGAATGAAGCTCTAGAGTTGGGAAGATGCATCAAAATGTACACACATAATTGTGCTCAAGCCAAACAAGAAATAGAAATGAGGAACTCATAATGATTTCTTGTTCAATTGGATAATGCATGCAACCTTTTTAGGGAAGTTGCTTAAGTTGCCTACATGGTTTGTGCATGGTCCATTAAGCTATATATGCCCTTCGAGAAGGGGGCGACCTCCTTGGGTAGATTATTTAGGACTTTATATACCAACATGTTATACAACTTCACGAGAACTTTATACTCAAAAGCCTTCCTTCTCTAGTGTGGATCTTTTCATCCAGAATTGAAGATGCAAGCCTGCTAAGATGAAGAAATATATACCATTTTCATATACCATATCTTTGTCCTAGGTTCATGTGAATATTGCAATGTGATCGTAGTTTTAATTCAACCTAACCCTTCAATTTCCAACAAGAATTAATCCACCAATTTAGGGATTTCTCAGAGGGAAGATACCCGAGAATTTGCCAATAACTGTGTGATCTTTCATGCACTAAATATACCCACCTAGTTTGGTTTAGGTAAATCTTCATCTTGTTTACTAACAATCTCATATGTTACGTCTAGGTTAAAATCTTTTTGGTTAGACAACTTGACCTTCCTTGCACTCTAATGGATCTAACATATCTATCCTTACCTATGTGCTCCATCCCCACTGGGTGATCAACATCCCTTGACATAGATTTAAAGGAGACTCCAATTTTCCTATTATCCTTTGCTCGTGCACCTTAATCCTCAATGACTAAGTGAGTTATAAGGGATTACTCCCTCCTAAACATGATAACCAAACCATAAGCTCTAAAAATCAAACCCCACCATCATTTCAATATTGCCAATGTCTACCTTACCTTTAAATATATATCATGTCATTAAAAGAACTTGGCCCATTGTACAATGTTTAAAAGTTAAATTTAGTATTTTAAGAAAATTAATAACTATTTAATTTAATTTAACATTTTTAAAATGGTATAAAATTTCCTTCTACTCTTTAATTTTTGATAAAATAAAAAAAATTAAATCTATACAAATTATTTAATTTAAAAACTATTATTTCTATATTCTATTAAAATATCCCACATAAGTGTAATAATTATATCTCTACTCTAACATCAAACCCATCTACGCTAGCATCAGGCAATGTCAAAAATTAAAAAAAGACTGTATAAACAAAGAAAATGCGCCATGCACACCGAAGATCGAACCAGAAGGCAAGGCATGCAGGGAGCTACTGGCATGCCATCGACACATTAACTTGGCATTCCAACTATTTCCAAATTCCAAGATTTTCCTTCACCATATCACTGTTTGTTTTTAAATTGTAACACCCAAGTTACGCTTTCATTCAGTTAATCATTCACTCAGTTTTACTTTACTAATTCTAAGATTTTTCTTTACCATGTCACTGTTTGTTGTTATTAAATTGTAGCACTCAGTCAATCAATCTCTCGGTTTTAATCTCTCGGTTTTACTATATCTTTGACTGAAAAATTAAAAAAAAAAGCAAAAAAACCATGTAAAAGGATGAAACAATGAAGAATATATTACACAATGTAGCTATGTTACCAGAAACGGAAACGAGAACGGTACAAGAAACTAAGTTTCCAAGTTTCACATATAAGAAAGAGGAGAGAGAAAAACAACAAAATTGAAAGTGAAGAGAAATTACAGTAATCTCATGCAAATTCATATAGAATCTATAAAATACTTTATTGCTGAGTACAAAATTACAAATGCACAACACAGAATGGGGTGGAAGCTTTAGGTTACATCATATGGATTAAATTTCTCTAGGTGGTTTCAACAAAAATTATAGTTATCAACTAGATCACTCAAACCACAATCACCTACCATGGTGGATCATAAGAGCATTCAACAATCCCAGATCCAATGTGAGAAAGCATGTCCTCCAATTTCATCATAGGTTTTCAAAATTCAAATAGGTGAAGGGGCATATACTTCATGCATAACATTTCCCACATAAGTACACAAGCATTACTTGTGCAACAACTATGCTAGGCAGTTAGCTTATGCCTAAGACATTCTTACATATACCAAGCTACACAATTCTTGTGATGACTCTTTTTTATTGTGATGACTCTTTCTTAAGAAGAGACTGGGCAAACACATAATAGGAATGAAGGTTGACTCATATAAGAGGGAGCATTCCTAAATACTTGATGAAATGGAAGCAGCTTCCATTGGAAGAAGCATTACAATCTTTTCTATTTTCAAATAAAGCTACAAGAAAGATTCACTTGTCACTGATATGTTTGCTTTGTCATTTGATTATGATTTCTTTTGAACTCAGATGTATAAATGATCACAGGTTTTCAAATTTAAAATAAGTGAAGGGGCACATACCTCATCCTGCATCCACAACATTTCCCACATAAGTTACACAAGCATGACTTGTGCATCAACTATGCTAAGGAGGTAACGTATGCCTTAAACATTCATACATATACCAAGCTACACATTTTTTGTCAAAACTCTTCTTGAAGAAGAGACTGGGCAAACACATAATCAGAATGAAGGTTGACTCACATAAAAAGAGCATTTGACTATAATTTCAGTTGAACTCAGATGTTGCCATTTGATTATAATTTCCGTTGAACTCAGATGTTGCCATTTGATTATAATTTCCATTGAACTCAAATGTGTAAATGATAAAATCTAAATCTCTCTAATACAATAATTGTAAAGAAAACAAAATTCCGTTGAACTCATATATCTAAATGATAGAATCTAGATATCGCTAATACAGTGATACAATAATGATTCTCCCTAAAAAAAATTCAACTGAACTCAGATGTGTAAATGATAAAAACCAGATATCTTTAATACAATAATGATTCTCACTGTAAAGAAAAAAAAACAGGCTCAATGAAAAAAAAATAGCGAAGGTGACAACAAGATCAACTTTGTCAATTTGTCAAAGCTTTACTCTACTTTGTTAAAACAACAGCTAGGAACGTATCCTGCAAGCTATTCAAGTGTTCATCAATAACCTAGACATCTCACGAAATGTTAGTATTATAAAAAATCAGTAAGATTGAAAATAGGAATATGAATAACAGACATAGGGGGGCTAAAGACCGGATGTTTTTTCTAAGTTAAGGAAACAGAGGCCTCGGCAAAAGACCAACGATGCCAAAACAGAGTTTTGTTAAGAGTATGCGGGCATCTCTAGTGCATGAATTCATAAAAGGGGCGTGGATTGATTGATTTACTTATCGGTAAGCTTAAAGTTCACACGGCCACATAGACAACAGCCTGATGAAGGGTTATAATTTATAAAGAAGAAATCTGCCTGTTCATATGGATACCTATGCTATCATATTTGGTTTTAGAAGGGGGAAGTTCCATGGATAGACTAGGATGTTCCCAAATCCTAGTCTATCCATGTTCCACCCAAAAACAAAGCACCCACAAAATGTTGAAAAAAATGCAACAGAACGATCACTCTAGCAGTCAAATAGACCTCCCTGCCATTCCGGTTTAGGTTCCACTCTGTTACTCTCTCTTGCATGAAAAGTGTATCTCTTTTCAAACAGCATGTCTGTAGGTTTGCCTATCTGATTAAGATCTGCATGAGCCTCCAAATCACTTTCAGTTTCGTAATCCTTTCCGAGAGGACTGAGAATGAGATAGAGACCAGCTGCAGCAGGGGCACCTATTGAAACAGAAACGCACAAATCCACTCCAATAGCCGCACTCTCCGATCTCCTGTAGCCCCAATTGAGACCACAGAGAGCATACTGCGCAAAAAAATTCACTTGCAGAAGTAGCAAGACTACCATCATGTGTGCCCACTCATGAGGTTTGCAAGTCCCATTTTTGCAGTAGACCTTTCTAAGATTGACAATGTCCTCTCGTTTCCATCTATAGAGAAGTAAAAGATGATAAAAACGTTGTGGATGTTGATAAAGGCACATCATGGTAAAGAGAGCATTCATAATTTGATTATTGACCTCAAGCCAGACACGCTGACTCTTTTTAGGAATAGCCCTATTAAGAAGGTCAACCCAAACCAAAAATAGAATAGCTCCAGATACTGCCACAGCAATTCCCCATATCAACAGTGCCAAATTCTTCGGATTTCGCAGCCATTCTTTCACTGCCTCCTTCAAAGACACCCACCTAATTTCCCCAACAAAAGGCACTTAACGCCATCCTTGAAGCCATGGAGAGGCTCCACCGGCGCTGGAGTTGGCGTAGATAGCGCTGGAGTTGGCTTTGAAAAGCTTGGTCTTCTGGGAGGCTTAATGAAGTATTTAAAAAATGATCTCTTCGACTTCTTCGGTGCCGGTGCTTCATTCTCTACGCATCCTGACGGTCCACCGCTTTCTAAGAGTCCTTTTTGAGAAGACACGCCAGAAAATGATCCAATTGTCTGTTTGAACTGGGGGATTTTTCGCAGAAGGATCCGGAATCCTCTTCCTGTATCTCATCAGATCCTCCATTTTGGGCACTCTCCATGATCAACGTATTGAAAGAAAAATGTCCAGGACTGTAATTTTCTGTTTAATACAAGGCTTATGCTCTTACAGAATTCCCTATTTCTGTACTTGGGAGACGAACAAGGCAATATCAGAGGATACCTATGGGTGCTCAGGTACCGAAGGCATTTTTTAATCTGCCTGTTCATATGGACACCTATGCTATCACACCGAAGTGCTCAGGTGCCAAAGGCATTCAAAAACAATCATAAGCATTCCATTGAAAACAAAAAAAACTGTGAAAATAACTTTTACATTGAATGGCCTTGCTGACTATAATTAAAAAAATGGAAAAAACAATGAATATTCCGGAAACATTAATTAAAAAATAGATAAATCATGGCATGTATATGAAAACCTGGTAATGTTCTGACTTCCAGGCTCGAACTCCAGGCTATCAGCTCCACCCAGTTCTCTTGGGTTCAATGCAAACAACAGAGTGTGAGGTGAATGAGATATCGAAATTCAAAATACACTCGGATTTAACAAACTTCCTTTCCAAGTTTTCCAAGTTTTCACAGCTGCACAGTATTAATGGTCATTTAATTAGGCAATTGAAATATCATATATTTATATATAATTGTGAATTTATATAATATTTTTATATAATTATTTTAAGTGGCATAAATTATAAAATGTTACTATCAATCAATGTAATTAGGATTTCCATTTTCATCATTTCTATTTTTATCATTGGTTGAAGGCTTAAGCATATTGATTTTAGAGGTTAATAGAGAATGGCATATACGACCTATAGGGTGATTTTATTTTATTTCTCCCTTGTTATTTATTTATGATAACATGAATTTTTAGCAAGGTTCTCTTACATACATGATTCAATCACAAATATATCATAGATCATTATTGTATAGAAACAAATATGAAAATAAATATGCAAAAATCTTGGAGAGGGATGCATTTCTAAGTTCTTTATACCCTGTAAAACAATAAAAACAATCGCACCAACCAAAGGGAAAATAACTCAAATAATATTCAATATCAAGCAAAACAATAAAAACAATAGAAAGTGAGCTAGTTCTCTTTGGCAAGTAAATGGCTTAATTTATATTCCAATACAATGTGTCCACTCAAGATGAGAAAATATTAAAAATTTTCTAATGCATGAAGCTCTAGAGTTGGGAAGATGCATCTAAATGTCCACACATAATTATGCTCAAGTCAAACAAGAAATAGAAGTGAGGAACCCATAATGGTTTCTTGTTTAACTGGTTAATGCATGCATCCTCCTTAGGGAAGATGCCTAGGTTGACTACATGGTTTGTGCATGGACCATTAAGTTGTATATATGGCCTTTGAGAAAGGGGAAACCTCCTTGGGTAGATTGTTTGGGACCTTATATGCATTTGTTCCTCTTGATTTAGTTTGAAAATATCCTTGCTTTCTAATCAATGTAGGAGTGAGAATATAGAAAAACTAGAGGCCTTGATGTGCTCTGAATAGTCTAAGAGTTGTTCTTGCTGAAGTAAGTGGAAATACCTAGAAGAATGACATAATTGATGATATAGATACCCTCCATGTCTCTTGTTTTAAAATGGGGACCATGTACTAAATGTTGCTTGTAAGGACTGGAAATATCATTAAGGAGACAAGGTATCGAAGATGTTGGGGTGTTGTAAATGTGGAGAATACTTGAGTAGTTGATGTCCAAAAAATGAGAATGAGAATGATCTTTAGAACTAAACCATGAGAGTTGTGTAGATAAGAAATTTTTTGCATTTGTAGTGGGAAGATGAGTGATGTTTACAACATATTTTATGTGAAGTAATATCTCAGAAGTATATAGAGAAACGCGACAAGGAGTAAAATTCATGAATTTGTTCCTAGGTCAAATTAGGGCCAATGGGGTTTTGTTGTTTATAGTGGGCCTTAAAGACTATGTTTGTTCATATGAAACACTAGAGAAGAAAAATTATGTAGGGTCAAATTATTTCCTTTAGAATATCATATGTTGGGAGAGACCCTATCCCAAACAAATAAGACTTTGGCATACATGTGTGTGATAAAGAAGTGTATAGTGATGAATTGCCACCTTATCAAAAATAGAATGGTTTCTTTCCTATGAGTATAGTTTCCCAAGGACGAGAGGGTGAATGTTGAAAGTGTTGTTTGAAATTGCTACTTATGAGAAATATGTGAGGTTCTCTATAGATCTTATTGATGCAATAGTCCAGGGAATGCTAGAGAGCCAATCATTTTGTTGGAAAATTCATGAATAGTGTACAACCTACTCATTCAAATGGTGGTTGAGTCTTGCAAATACAAATGTCAATGTTTTAGTGCTAAGATAACTAGGAAAAACTTTGTTGGAAATGGATGGGAACTAGTGCATTTGGAATTGAAAATATGGCTATGGGTGAATGTGGATGTTTCTAGGATGTGATGCATTGCACTAATCCATATGTGATGGCTATGTCTTGTCTTTATATCTTGATTGTATGGTGTTGGAGCCATGTATGGTAGTTGAAACATGAAAATAGGAAAGAAGATAGCTAGAGTATAGAAATGCCTCTAGAGGCATGTGGTTTATATTAGATATTGACTTGGAAACATGTCACTGTGGATGTCAATGACCTAGTTTTTTGTACTAAAATCTATAGAAAATGTGTTCGTGGCTAGTGTGTTTTGTCATCCTACAACCGAGGTATTGAAGAATGTGTCTTCTCTTGTAGATAACTTTATTTTGGAAGAAGTAGAAGAAGGGAAAACATAGACTAAGGATATGTATGCACCATAGGTTGGAATGTGATCCAAGTTTTCAAAACAAGTGTTTAAGGCCACAATTGTACTGGATAGGACTAGGGATGTAAAGGGAAGGCACTTGTCAATATTGAGTTGTTGTAATTGGTCACATGGTTGACTATCGATCTTGGTAGTTGTAAGTATGTAGGTGTTATTATATTTGATGAGGGTTTAGGTGTTGTTGTTGGTAGGGGAGGCCAATGATGAGGTCTAAGAAATTAAGGGGGAAATCACCATAGTCTACTCTATCATTGAATGGACCAGTCACAAAGGTGATGGAAATGCACTAGTGGTTAAGTAAATAGCTTCCATTCTATTGTACCCATAAAAAATGGTGAGGATAAGGGATATTATATGTTCAACAAGGGTTTGCAAAAACAAATTATTTTGAGTTGTTTTTATCAAAGATCATTGTGGTTATTTGATCCTTAATTTGGTATTTGTGTGTGAAGAGGGAGATGGGAGGGGTGATCATGTTCTTTTTAGTGAGAAGAACAAGGGATGGATCAAGTGTTCTAGGGTTGGTCATTGATACCACTTCTGGAGATGGAAGAGATGAATTTTCAGGTTGAGCTTCTTCTTTTTTTTTTGTATGAGTGATATATAAACAAGGCTTGTGAATCATAGGTTTATTGGGGACCTTGCAATATATGATATATCGGCTATGGGTAAGATGAAGTGGAGAACATTGATTTTTGGTGGGGGCATGGGAATAATGAAATGATTTTTTATAGGGTAAGTTAAAGAGGGCCCAATATTCATAGGAGCACAAGAGGAGCACTATGATTTTGAGGGTTTGGAAACAACATTATAGTTTCATGGTGAAGGATCTTGCATGGTATCTTCTGTTATAGTTTTAATAAGGGTTAATTTGTAGTATCTTGCATGGTATCCAACTAAGATATAATGGGTTGGGGTTTATTGATGATCATTCCATTTAATAGTTTGATGATGTTTGGGTGTAGAGGGGCATCGATAGACTTGAACTTGTCATTGATAGAATATTTATTTGGGTCCATGAGGTTTTGTGCGAGAGAAAATTGTGAAAGAGTTGTGCCTGGAAAACCCTAATGTCTAGGCTTGTGAGGGCATTAAGATGGAATATAAAATAGTGGTAAACCATCATGAATAGGGTAAGGAACATGTTGGATTTGTATAGGGGTGAATGGATAAATTAGTCATGTTGTTGGTACTAAGTTTTGAAAGAACAAAAAACTTTGAAAAGGTATTGAATGCATAAGTAAAACACTGAGATCTTGTAACATCCCGATAATTCTAAAAAAAATTAAAATTTTTTTATAACAACGAATATTGTTAATAATTGTAATTGCGGAAATATTGAATGCTGTAAAGACAACATTAAAGCGTCATAAATGCGGAAATTAATTTTGCTTTGATTCTACTCAAGGAATTAATGTACTCAATGTGTTATGGCACTTCTCAGCTTACGACATCTTCTTTTGTACTTAACTGTAATTCGTAATAATTGCGATGGATTTTTCTTTTTATTTAATTAACCCATTCTAACAGCTGCTTTTGATGATGATGAAAGGGGGTCCCACGGAGTACCCCGGAGCTTACTTAGCTATGTTAGCTGAGGCCCTTGCATCCTGTTTCCATTTGCAGACTGCAGGTAAGGTAAGAGTACAGATGTTTGTCCAGTCATCATCAGTAAAAAAAATTGTATGTTTGCAAAAGCTCTCAGTGGTATAATTTCACGTCGTCCAAGTACTTGTTGTAATGCTGTCATTATTATTGTGTAGCTAAAGGAGTTATCGTCAAAATAGTGTTTACCAATAACTATTAATGAGGTTAATCAAAAGCTTGTAAACTAGTGTTTATACTCCAGAGCTATCATTTTGTCTCAATTCTAAAGAGCTTAGACTGTCCTAAGTCTTGAATTCATTATTTGGTTTTTAATACAAGGCTAATGTATGAATGGTCTAATGTTATGAACTCGACAGTATGGTGTATAAATTCACCGTTCAGATCGTTTCTTAGGTGTTTATCTATCCATTTGACTTGTGATACATGGCTTAGCATAATAACGTTGTTGTATAGGTTCGTACTGCTGTTATGGTTCATAGCTTCGGTATGAAATCTATATTGTACATGGCACTATGGCTATACCATTGCATGGCTGGAACTCCAACTGTACTTAAGGTTTCCATTAAGCCAAGGGTTACGATATGCACCAAGGCTAAGATTTTAATCTATGGTCTATATACGGGTCTTGCAAAGAAGTGTTAACATTATTAGGTGCTTAAACAAGTGCTCTGATCATAGGCATATCATGCAAATATTACGATGTAAACTATGGAGGCTAAGTGTCAAATGGTTCACGGCTTAACAAGAAAATATTTTGATATGGACAGGGTAATAACTTCGGCATACTTCCCTGACTGGCGTTGACAGACCTAGCATTAACGTCGTTTTATGTTTAAGTGAGGTGGAAGCTCAACTGGTTGGTATCACTTGGTTTGTAAACTATTTGTAGCATTACTATAAGTTGAGCTGTGCTATGCCATAACCCTCGTGTTGTTGACTGGGCAACTTGGTAAGTGTGACAATTTAATGCCATACTGAAAGCAGTTGGGTGCAGAAATCAACGTGCCCTGTTGTGTATCTTTCCACCGTCGATCTCGGAGAGATCTGAGGCTGAGAGTAAAACTCGGTCCTTGCATTGGTGAAATGAGAAGGTTACTGTTTCAGTCCTTCATTATTGTGTTTGGAGGGAGGTCAAGGAGCCGACAGGTTGCTACGATTTTAGGGTTTTGCAGGGTAGTGTTGTGAGGTCTCCTCCCTCGGCCTCGATCCTTTGACCCCTGTGCGATAATGTTGCCAATTTGCAGGTTCTAGTGCCATAGTGTTCAGGTTCAGCAATGGTGGTTTTGTGTGAGTTTTAACTCCTGCCTGTGTTGGAAATTCATGGTTCAAACCTTCAATGTGATAGATTTCTCGATGTCTAGTTTGTTGATGTCCGCTGAAGTCTTCCACTTCCATTACTCTTACAGGGTGACGAGTCCAAGTTTCAGAGTTCCAGACCAAAGGTAAGCATTCATTTACTACTGTAAGTTTCTTTTGTGTGTTATAAGCTTTTATGCTATCGTTTTTCAGTTTGTAACCTATCCCGCTATGTCTTGGCAGGTACTACTTCACGGGGAATGGTAGTAAGGATTGAGGAGGGGATGCACCCAAAACCTGGTAAGTTCCGGTGGTCCTCGAACTTCACAGGTGCCCTTTCATGGTTAATGGTGACTGTCGTTGTCGTAGGTTGGAACTAATAACCTTGACCGGCAATGGCTGGGTGTCAAGTTTTAAAACTTTTAAGTGATGAATGTTTAAACTTTTGTTCGCTTGCTGCTTAGTGGCCTCCATCGAATATTACGGGTTGGTAAGGGTTTAATCCCCATGGATTGTGGAGCCATATGAAATCTCTGTTACAAATATTTTTGTGAGGTAGAAACGATGCCCGAGAGTCGAGGCTTTCACTCGCTTCTTGCACATGGGCTCGTTGGAAGAAATGTTATGTTTTCAGTTTGAAGACTCATCTTAAACTATTGTTGAGCCACTGTGCAGGTGGTCTGTAGGTAGCACTTCTGTCATCCGGCATTGTTGTGGGTGTTTAAGGTTGAAAATTTGATGAGATAGGGTTCGGCTATCAAATATTTTCCTTAATGTCTGAAAAATCGCCGTGTTCTATGGTTTTTGCTTTCGTTTGCATATATGAGAAAGTTTTGAATTCTAGTAAATTAGAAAGTTAATGGGGCTACGCCACTGATATCTATTTGTTTTAAAGAAATGAAAACCCTACTGTGTGAGTTCTTATGCGGCCCAACTAGCGCTGAGATTTGAACCTGAACCTGGGTTTTGCTTGTACAGGAAAAGGTTTTAATGTGGCATGTTTTATTTCTAGGGTTGGAAGTTTTGTTTGTAAGCCACGATATGAAAATTCGGGCTGTCGGCTAGGTGAAACTCCTTGTATGGTTAAGTCTCATGCTCGCATTCTTGGATCGGGGATGATGTTTAGGATTAGACATAAGATTTGTTACAAATAAATATTGGAAACCCATCGGAGTGGCTTAGTAAGATAATTTGTAAAATATGAAGCCGAATAAACTCGGCTCTTAGTCTTGAAAAGTTATGTTTTCTATTTCACTGTGCAATCGGTTTTAAAAGAAAAATAGAAATGCAAGAAATGTGAATGAAATAACATAGGTGCCTTATTATTCTGTCGGTGTAGAGATTTATATTTTTAGCTGCTAAATTATCAAGAATGGGAAATGATTTAGAATGTGGAATTCATTCTTGAAATGCAAGTTGTTTATACTTATAAATGGATGGTTGGCAATGAAAAGAAAAATAGACCTGTGCAGTAATGTCATGAATGGTTTCCTGGTTATAAGATAGATGTTTTCTATGCCTATGTTTATAAAATGTTGTATTCTTAGGAAACAGATATATATAACAGGAAAAGTAATCAGAGTGTTTAAGAAGTACTACTGTATGAGTCTAAATACTTTTCTTTGCTTAATAAGTAAACAGATTTAATGCTACCTCTCTGTACTGGAGTACGATGCGGCCTCACGCATGGGGAAACATGCAAAGGAGTCATTTTATCAGTTAAGCAATTAAAATCAAATCAGGATTTTAACATTTTACTGCTACTGATCATTAATAATATTTATAAGCCAATTACTGAAAGAATTCATGCGACTGGAAACACAAAAAGAAAAAAATGTAGAACCTGAGTGTGGTAGGAGAAACAAATCACTCAAGAAGCCTATTCCACCCAACCTGCTCCTAAACAGCCAAGATGCCTGCCTTAGGACCCCCGAGCCTGTTCACTAATCCACCAGGAGGGAGAAAGTTCAGAAGCTTAGGATCTCCACTTGCAGCAGCAAGAAATTTATCCAGCCTTACAGGCTTAGTAGCCAATGGGACCTACACCAGCACCTTTGGTTTGTCCTTCTCATAATATTTTGCAGACTTATACTTGCACTCCCCATAGCCTCCCTATTCGAATCTCTCAGTCACCACCTGATGTACATGAGGAAAACTTTTCTGCTTTCTGCAGAAAAAGTGTGAGAGCTCCCTGCTCAATTCGAATTGCCTTATATAGGCTACCTAGGTCTTTTTGTAATTAACTAGTCATTAGTGAGCTACCTGTTCACCTCTCTCCACCTGTAGAGGAAATGCCATAATTTTAGGGGGAGTTGTCCCATAACCAATAGCTAATGGTAGAGTGCAAATGTTGCCATCTGTCCCATGCCTTCTTGCAGCTTCCATTCCTCCTAGTGGGCTAGTGAACACTCTTGTAATAGCTTTCTTGAGTGTTTGTCTCCCATTTTTATTGATCATGGATACTTCTCAGATGCGCTATATGTTCCTACACTTACTGCCAATCTACTTCGAGTTTACCAAATGACTCATATTGGAGAGCCCAAGAGGGTTATCTTCTCTCCAAATGAGGTCGAAATACAAAACATGGTTTCAGGAAAAATCATTGCAAACCACACTTCGAAAATCTATGAGTTCTCTCACTTTCTTCCACTTTCCAAGCAGTCTTCTATTCATACTCATGCAAATGAAGAGAGTAGGCTATGGCATGAAATATTTGGGCATCTAAACTACAAGCATTTGCAAGTCATGCAAGCTCAAAATGTGGTCGAAGGTCTACCCAATCACAAGTTTTCCCAAGGCACCTGCAAAGGTTGCTTGAATGGAAAAGATCCATCAAAGAAGACTTAGAAGAAGATGACTGTTGAAGAAGTGTGAATGCTAGATCCAGATCCAAAAGAACCTCAAGATATAGCACCTAAAGTTTCAACTCCTATTGCTACATGGGCCACCACTACTCCTGTTTCCACCATTGATCTTGTTGAAGATAGATTTGATTTTCATGATACAAGAGTTGCACTCTCTCCCTCAAATCCATTTCTATGCTTTCTTATGACTGGATCTGATCCAAAGACATACTTTGAAGCCTCCCAAGATCCAATATGGGTAGCTTCTATGGAATAAGAGTATCAATCTCTTCAAATAAATGAGACTTGGGAGCTTGTTTCTCTCCCACCTGGAAGGAATCTTGTTCAATGCAAGTGGATATACAGAACTAAGATGGACTCAGATGGAGTCTGCAACAATTATAAGGCTCGATTGGTTGCAAGAGTTTTCTCCCCAAGTTCATGGGATTGACTACTCTGAGACATTCACTCCTGTTGCTAAGATGGATTCCATCTATCTTGCTCTTGCTCTTGCTACATCCAAGCACTGCGAAGTACACCACATGGATGTCAAGAGTGATTTCCTTCATGGAGATCTAGAGGAGGATATCTACATGAAGAAACCTGATGGGTATATTGATGATCCTTCACTTGTTTGTAGATTGAGGAAGTCCTTGTATGGGATTAAGCAAGCTCCCAGATCTTGGTATGCCAAGATGGATTCCTTCTTTCTTTCACAATATTTTCAGAGGTGCAAATCAGATTCGAATGTCTACATGAGACATGATGGTAACTCCTTACTTCTCATTGTACTTTATGTTGATGACTTGTTGATTACTGGGAGCAATTATTCATGTATTATATCTATAAAAACGACTTTGCACAACTCCTTCTCCATGTCAGATATGCGATTGCTTAAGCAATTTATTGCTCTTGAAGTCACTCAGAGTGATTCAGTAATCAAAATTTCCCAATCCAAATATGCATCAGATTTGCTTGATAGGTTCCATATGAGTGAATGAAAACCATCACCATTCCCCTTTCTTTCAGGGATTAGCCTTGAGGATGGATCTTTTACACCCTTGGTAGACAATACTTTGTATTGACAGATGATTGGGAGCCTATTGTTTCTTACACACACTCGGCATGATCTATCCTATGCAGTTAGTGTTGTCTCCAGATACATGTAGGAGCCTCATGAGCTTCACTGGAAGGCAACAAAAAGGATCTTGCACTATGTGCAAGGTACAAAGACACATGGTCTTCACTATGTAGCTGGGTGTCCTCTGAAATTAGTTGGATACACTGAATCTGATTGGGATGGAGATAGCTTAGATTAGAATTCTATATCTGGTTTTGTCTTCATGATTGGATCTAGACCTATATGTTGGTCGAGCAAAAAACAGACTAATTTAGCTCTTTCTTTAGCAGAGGCCGAGTACAGAGCTGCAGTAAATGTAGCCACATAGTACATTTGGTTGCGGGGCATCTTGTCAGAGTTTGGGATTCAATTCAGTACTCCACCTGTCATCTATTGTGACAATAAGAGTGCTATCAGGATCTCCACAGATCCAATTCTGAGACAGAGAACCAAACACATAGAGATTCACATGCACTTCATCCAAGGATTGGTGCATGACAGTACCATCACACTACTCTATTACCCTACAGAAGAGCAGATTGCAGACATCTTCACTAAGTCATTCACAGTGAAGAGATTCACTTACCTTTGGTCCCTTCTTGGGGTGAGTGATGCCATGCTACATTAGCATCCTACAATCTATTTTGAGGGGGGGGCTTTCTTCCCACTGGGTTTTCCCTCTTTCCTCACTTTATTTATTTAGATTGTTGTATGGGTGACCTATGGTCTCAATTAACAAGGCCCTACTAGTTTCAGTTATCTCCTCATAGTACAGCTTGCGGGGGGTGTTGGAATATTTTCACCATCATTTTTTATATTTTTATGCCTGCATGCATTCTACATGCATCTAGTCATCATGCATGCATCTGCATGCATCCAATCATCAGTATGGTGGTCTCCCCAACACCTGGAGCCTTTTTTCATCCCCCTAGAGCCTGTCTTCAGCCCTCAGTAGCCCTCCTACCTACCTGATGCACCTTGTTTTCCTCACCTGGATGACATATGCACCTTATCTCACCTATCAGGAGTTTAATAGTGAATTAGAGCATTTATTGACCAGTTCTTGCATTTATTGCTCAGTTTAACTGCCTGTAGCTCCTAGTTGTCTATTTCAGAGTTCCACCTAACCTTCTGACAGCCTTATGTGCCCTCCTTGGAGTCTCCATCCCCTGATTTGTGCTCACATGGTTCTGTTAGACTCAGTTAGACTCATTTGACTGACTATTGACCATTTATGACTACCACCATTGATTGGATGATGTCTCCAATGCTATCCAAGCCACACATTGAGGATAATTCGAATGACATTTGGCTTATTCAAATTCACTCGACAATTATTGTATTGTATTCAATTTTCACAGTGCCATCTCACAGCTCATGTATGATTATACTGTTATTCTCCATTTTCTATGTTCATGAGTGATTATTGATTCAATTCTTCTTCTTCTTCTTTGCAATTCTTGAGTGAGATTAGTGAGATTTGTTCTAGCTGTGAGATCTTTCCTGTAGATTATCACATATTTCACCATTGAAACCAAACAAAAAATGGAAGGGTTTTTCCAAACCCCATCGAAAACTCTGGTACACCAAACTCCACAACATATCAAATCAAATCAACATCTCCTCCAATGACCTCCTTTAATATTTCTCTGGACACCATACCATGGTCAATACCATGGAATGCCTCAATACCATCCAAAAGGCTATTAGTCACTTTTAGAAAATAAACCATCTCGGTGTATTTTGGTTTTCTAATTATCTTACGAGACTATTAATTATGTATTTGAACTTGCTTCCATTTGTGATTTTGATCATGGAATCATTTTTCATTTGACTACTTTATTTTTTGCATACAAATATTAATTGTGTTATGTTGTATATTATCATAGTTTAGGAGATGATGTTATGAATTTTTGCATAGAATGTGGTTCAATCCTAGTATGAACAATATTTTATTTACTTATTAGCAATAAGATCCAATTATATATAGAGGACCAATCAACATCAAGATAATCATAGTCTTCATAATAATAATCATCATCATCATAACCATTCATCAAAACAAATAAACAAACACTTCAATCCCTAAATGACATGCAATGGAATTTACACACACACACACACATGTCAATCTTTCTCAAGGGGGTTTTTACCGGGAAAACTAACAGGGCTAGTCCCCGATAAGCAAAAATAAGAACAATGACCCAATGTCACCTCGGTCACAGTTCTAGCTTCTTCGGAGAGTCGGAACTTCCAAGGAGAAGCATCCTTATGGAACCCTGTAGAACACTGATACAACCAAAAGTCTATATTCTCTATGCAAGTATTAGTGAGACCAGTGCCTAAATGGTGTCAATATGAAGATAACTTAACAATTAATCATCCAACGTGAGTAGGTGCATATTAGGCCAAGTATATGAGTCAAAGAATCGCCAATTGTGCTAAGATTAACCAAGGATTATTAACTAACATAGACATTCAATGAAAGCGTAAAATTAATCCAAGATCATTACATTCATCATATAGATATATATCATGACAATAGTAAATCAATGATGATATTCCAAGAGGTTATAACCAATGCAAATATGTATCATCAAGTAAGCGTGAACTAGTTCGATGTGAAGTGTAGAAAGGTAGCATTCAATATCATTCAATAGGTATCATTAATAACTAGTATTAACCACCAGATGCATTAAAATTTAATATCAATTTGTCATATAAGTATGCATTTGATCAAGTTAAACTCAACCAAAATGTTATTGTAATGTATCTAAGTTCAAGGAAGTTTAAGAAAGGCATTTTCTACCACTAATTAATAACCAATTGTACCAAGATCAAATTAGAGTCAACCTACTAAACCCCAAACACAATTTCATATTTGTATATGAATATATAGTACAACTAGATCATCCACAGAAAAATGCATTAAAAAAAGACCTCTAAATACTAAATTGTTAATTAAAATTTCATATTTATGTTTGTGTGGACATGGGTAGCGAAGATGGACACACAAGGTATGCAATTATTGCAGACCTGTGTTAGGAAGGAGAAGAGGGCTCGATGGAGGAGAGGAGCAGGCCCGAAATGGAGGAGGGGTAAATGAGAGGGAAGGAGAGGGTCGTGGGCATAGAGGGATGTTGAAGGGAGTAGGGGGAGGCAAGTCCGAGCTGTGGAAAGGAAGGAAACCGATAGAGATGGAGAAGGGTTGCGTTCTAGGGCAACGAGGAAGAAAGGTAGGGGGCCAAGGGTGTGATAAGGAGAAAGGGAGGAGGCCGAGTATGATGAGAGGGAGAGCGAAGGCAAGGAGATCAAGGGGAGGAAAACGTGGGAGGTTTTAGGGACTGCAGTTAGGGTTTTAGGCAGAAAAAATTAGACTTCTAGGGTTTAAGTTTAGGTTTTGCAATTTTAAGATTTACAAAAATGATAGAAATTAACATACAAATTAAAAATCTAATCTAAAATAATATTCACAAAATGTACATAACTCATAAACTTAGGTTAAAGAGAAAATGATCAACCTAAGGTTTGTTAGGTAATCCAACCTAACCCTAGGGAATCCAAGAGGATAAGCCTCTCCTTCAGATGGTACTTGCCAAGTTTGGGGAAGGGGGATGGGGGCAGAGGAGAGGGGTAGCAGAGTGGGAGGGAGCGGGGGAAGGGGAGGAGGGAGAGGTGGTGGGAGTAGAGGTAGGGTATTTTTAGTTTTCATTTTTTTTATTTTTATTTTAAAAACATTTAAGTGTTTCAAAATTATATTTTGTGAGTTTTTAAAATTCGTTTTTTTATAATTTTAAAAAAAATTATATGTTTTTTTTTTTTAAATTTGTTTTTATAAGTTTTAATTTAAAAAAAAATGATTTATTGTTAAAGTTTTATCGTTTATGTTTTATAAACTTAAAAAAAAATACATTTTTGTAAAAGTTTTTATTATGAATATTATTAAAAATTGTTTTATTTTATGTAGAAAGAGTGGTGGAATAATTTGTGTTGGATAGAGTTCAAGTTTTATATAGAATTACTAAGAGATTTAATAAATATAATTTTAAGTTTTGACAAAATCATATAAAAATGTCATTTTTTGAAAAAATGTGCTACCGGTAGGATTAGTTTTTAATTCAGGGCTTGATTTTAAGATTTTTGTAAACAACAATAAGTATTTGTTTTGGTTCGTGACTATATTTTTAAGCACAAAAAAAGTGGTGCTACCGGTAGCACCACTTTTTTATTTGAGGTTGTTTTTTGGCGTTTTTTATGCAAAAATATGATTTTTTATGGCTAGAGTTCTTGTTTTGAGTATAAAGTTATAGTCAAGTTGTATAACATGTTTGTATAGAAATACCTAAATAATCTACCCAAGGAGGTTGCCCCCTTCTCAAAGGGCATGTATAGCTTAATGGACCATGCACAAAACATGTAGGCAACTTAAGCAACTTCCCTAAAAAGGATGCATGCATTATCCAATTGAACAAGAAATCGGTGTGGGTTCCTCATTTCTATTTCTTGTTTGGCTTGAGCAAAATTATGTGTGTACATTTTGATGCATCTTCCCAACACTAGAGCTTCATGCATTAGTAAATTTTTAATATTTTCTCACCTTGGGTGGACACTTTGTATTGGTATATAAATTAAGCTATGTTCTTGCCAAAAAGAACCACATCACTTTCTATTGTTCTAATTGTGCTTCTTGATATTGAATATTATTTCAATTACTTTTTCTTTGGCAAGTGCAATCTCTCTTTAACCTAGGTTTTGCAAGGTGTAAAAAACTTAGGAATACATCCCTCTCCAAACCATTAAAAACACTATTAAGTTCTACATGTTTATTTCCATATTTGTTTCTATACATTGAAGATCTATGATAAATTTGTGATTTAATCGTCTCCCTAAAAGAACTTTGCTAAAAAAATCATGATGCCATAAATAAATAACAAGTGAGATATAAAATCAAATTAGACTATATTACTAATTATATGACATTCTCTATTAACCTTTAAAATCTATATGCTTGGGCCTTCGATGAGTAATAAAAAGGAGAAAGGATGGCAATGGAAATCCTACTTACATCAACGAGAACATTATATAACCTAGGTGTGTCCTACGTGTCATATTTGTGATGTATGCCACCTAAACTAATTATACAAAAAACTTATGTCAGTTTACAATAAAAGAGAGGGTCATTAGTTGATATTATGGGGTTAAAATGTTAAATTAATCATTTCTATTAAAAATAGCAAGAGAGAATAAATAAAATGAAATAAATATTTTTGTTAACTAATTGTATTAAAAATATAGAATAAGGATTTGGTAAAATAATAATTAATAAATTACGTAATTGATTTTGTCAAATAATAATTGCACCAAGAGGAGCAACTTGCTCTCACTACTAAAAATAAAAAGTAATTAAAAAAATTCATGTGGGCTCACAAAATAAAAAAAATTAAAACCAAATGAAAAGTAATTAAAAAAATCTATGTTGGCCTTTAAACTAAAAAATTAACCATCATAGATCCATCTTAAATTGGGTGGTTCTCAACAAATTGAGTCACTCTTGGTGATTGATAGATGTGGGTTTAAAATGGATCTATACTAGTTTATTACAATAATAGCCTAACTCAATGGTTGAGTTTTGTTTAATATAGTCAACCATGTTCAACCAAAGAAACATTAAAAATGGTAAACTGATACTCAACCATATTCGACCATGGTCAACTATAGTAAACAAAACTCAACCATAAACATCCAATGTTACACACCGTCCAACATGGTTGATAAACATCCAATGTTACACATGGTCCAACATGGTTGATCATATTTCAACATGGTCAATGTTAAATAAACATCTATAACCATAGTCAAACATGGTTAACCATGCTTGGGCATAGTCAATTATGGTTCACCACTGTCACCCATCATCTACCATGGTTA
The DNA here is from genome assembly GCA_027924585.1 of Larix kaempferi. Lineage (NCBI taxonomy): Eukaryota > Viridiplantae > Streptophyta > Pinopsida > Pinales > Pinaceae > Larix > Larix kaempferi. The sequence goes on along the minus strand of BSBM01001197.1, from coordinate 11,257,962 downwards.
GAAATATTCAAGTATAGGAAACATTGTAAAGCATGATTATCCATCATATACCAAAGTCAACCAAAATTGAACATATTTAACCATGACCATCAAGTTCAACCATTCACTACAATTGTCATTCATAACCAAATGTAGTTAAATGTATAGGCTAAGGTTGATCAACCTTTATCAACAATACCATTATCAACTAAAGTCTTGAACACTCCTCAATTATCACACTTGAACATGCCACCTAAAGATTTCAAATTTTAGATACCAAAACACCCTCACTCTTAAAATGGGTGGAGGGTTAGTAAAAAATTCCCATAAATCTACCACTTAACCACAACTAAACACAAAATAGTGCCCTATAAAGATGGAGTGTTAATAAAAAACTCCTACAAATCTACCACTTAACCACAACTAAAATAACATAGTGACCTAACATTACTATAATAATATTAATTTACGGATCCTTTTTATTTTGAAACCCTAGCATATCTTATCTTGAAGAGATTTCAAATTTTAGATACCAAATCACCCTCACTCTTAAAATGGGTGGAGGGTTAATAAAAAGTTCCCCTAAATCTACCACTTAACCACAACTAAACACAAAATAGTGCCCTATAAAGATGAAGCGCTAATAAAAAACTCCTACAAATCTACCACTTAACCACAACTAAACCGACAACATAGTGACCTAACATTACTATAATAATATTATTTTAAAGAATAATAATATTAATTTACAAAATTACGAATCCTTGTTATTTTGAAACCCTAGCATATCTTATCTTGAAGATATTTCAAATTTTAGATACCAAATCACCCTCACTTTTAAAATGGGTGAAGGGTTAATAAAAAATTCCCATAAATCTACCACTTAACCACAACTAAACACAAAATAGTGCCCTATAAAAATGGAGCGCTAATAAAAAAACTCCTACCAACTCTACCACTTAACCACAACTTCGCTCACCTCTCTTCTACCAACTCTACCCCTTAAACCACAACTTCACTCTCCTCTCTTCAAGGCTGTTTACTCGCATTTCACGTGTGAGCTTTAGTCTTTAAAGCTCAGGCCTCCGGCTTTAAATCGTAAGTCTCATCTTCCTACTCGCTTCCAATAGAATCATTAGCAGACTCCGTTCCAATAATATCAGTTTGTATTTGGTTAGTGTGTAGTGCAATTTGATTATGGAACTTTTTCAGCTCTTCCAGAGGAATTAGGTCCAGAATGTCTCCTAAGAGTGCCTTACACATCCCACAATAACCTCGCAGCCGTCTGCAGAAGTTGGGAGGCCATGGTGAAGAATCCGCAGTTCTACGAAGAAAGAAGAAATCTCGGGGTTTCTCGGCAATGTATATGCTTGATCGAGTACCCAAAATGGAATTATTGGATGATTACTGTGTATGACCCTCAGGAAGGCACCTGGGAAACACTCCCTCGCCTTCCCTACTTCCCGGGCGATCATCATAAAGGAATTCCAATGCATTGCCGCTGTGTTTGTGTGAATCGGAAGCTTCTTGTGATTGGTGGATTGAACCCCAACTTGGTGCTGGTACTCCACACCGTTTTCATCTATGATTTCTCATCTGGTAGATGGAGCCGTGGCGCAAACATGCCCCATCTTGCTGGAAGGAATGGTTTACGTTGCAGAGCATATTTCGCTTGCTCCGTCTCCCCCGAAGGACTCGTCTACATTGCCGGAGGAACTGAGTACGATGGAGAAGAGGTTTACATTGCCGGAGGATCAACTGACTACGATCGAGAAGTTCAGCGAGGAGCGGCAGTTTACAATGTGGAGGAAGACGAGTGGAAGCTTCTTCCTGATATGAACCGAAGGAGGATCAATTGCTTTGGTGCTTTCATTGACGGCAAATTCTTCGTTCTTCATAGTTACAGTCATGAGCAGGACGCTGAAGTTTACGATCCAAAAACGGGGACTTGGACAACTCTTCCAAATATGTGGACGGTGGGGTCTTGGAATGGCCATAGATTGTTTGGTCGATGTATGGTTGGTTCCTCGGATGGGCACTTCTATTGCTTACAGAAGGATCAATTTTTATTTTTATTTTGAATTTTTTAATTTTAAAATTCTTTTTTGCTATTTTTTTCAAAATTATAATTATTTATATTCTAACTTTAAATGAAGATAGATCACTATATATTTATTAATAAACTATAAATAAATACAATTAAATGAATGTATTAATTTTTTATTTAAAATTGAAAATCTGTTTAAAATATACCTATATTAACTTTTTTAATTAAAATTAATGACATTACAATTGTTTTTATCATATATATGTTTAGATAAAGACGATAATATAATTATTGAACTCAATTATATTTTATGTTTTAGTATTAATTTTATAGAGTTGTTATATATTTGTACTTAATTTAGATGATTAATTAAAAGTGATTATAAACATTAGAATGATTAAATTTTGTATTATTTAATTAAAATAAAATATTTTAATTCTTTTATTATTTTTTAATTATTAAGTTAAATAAAAAATATTATATCATATCATATTATAGCTACTAGCCTTACATAATCTTAATTCAGGAGACAATGTGTTTGTCATTCCATGCGATTGAGGTTTTCACTAAAATTTTGCCTAGGTGGAATTTTAGTGCTATTGATGGTGTGGTTTGTCTGGTGGTTTGATCTCTGGATGGAACCCCTTAATCGCGGATTTTAAGACGTATAAAATTTTTAGGGGTTTACTCCTTGAAGGAAAATTTGTTGCAAATAACTAGAATCTTGTTGTCCTAAATATATATGGACCTTATAAAGATAGAGTTCCATTTTGGGACGCCTTGGAAAGGGTTGGTATTTTGAACACTCCAAATTTGATTATTGCAGGCGATCTTAATTTTACCCTCTCGGCGGCATAGATTTGGGGGCCTTTTGCTAATGAGGATGAACTTCTGAATTATTTCACTAGTCTGCTTCAGAGATCAAATCTCGTGGATGGTCGTCTGCTCAAATTGGTGGCAAGTTGGAGTAATAAGAGACATGGTTTGTGTGGTATTGGGAAGAGAATGGATCGATTTCTTCTTGCAGAATCCCTGGTCAACACTTTTCAAAAATTCAGGTCATGGATTGAACATTATTCAATATCTAATCATCAAGCAATTATTCTCCAAATATATGCTTTTATTTCCAAAAGGAAGTTTCCTTTTAAATTTAACTGTACTTGGTTGAAATAACACGATTTCTGCAATATGGTTTGTGAATTTTGGGTTAATTTTACTATCCTTGATGATCTAAATCCTATGGAAGCTATGTTTTTAAAGCTAAAGCAACTAAGACATAAGACTATTGAATGGGAGAAGGTTAAAAAATCCAGAGACAAAGAGGTTTTGAATTTGATTGATTCAAGGTTGAAGGATATGTTCAGGCATAATCCAGAGGGTATCTTCATTGAAGAGGAAAAGCTTGAATTGCAATCTTTGGAAGGAAAACAAGATTATCTTTTGGAAAAAAAAACCTATTGGCTCTTAAAGAGTAGAGCTATGTTGGTGGCCTTGGGTGACGAGAACACAATTTTGCGTCACATAAACATACTATCAATGCCATTTGGGACTTACAGGACCAGAATGGGAATTCGATATGTGATAAGAAAGATTTGGAAAAAGTTGCTAAAGAACATTTCCTAAACATTTTTATTGATCCCAGTACTAATAATATTGACGATGTTTTAAAACTCCTTAAGTATTATCCCTCTTTTTTCTCTTCGGAGGAAGGTTTGGATGTGGGAAGAGATATTTCTTTGGAGGAAGTGAAAAAGGTCCTTTGGCATTTTACGAAGGATAATAGTCCAGGCCTTTATGGGTGGATTGCATAACTTTTCCTTGTTTTTTTTATATTATGGGTGATGATCTTATGAAGATGATAGAATTTTCTAGAAGGGAGGGTTGGATATCTGGTGGTTTGAATGCAACTTTTGTGGTACTCATACCAAATTGTGGTAAGCCAAATAAATTCAATGAGTTTGGACCTATAGCTTTATGTAACTTGGCTTATAAAATTATCACTAAAATGATCGGTAACATAATTAAGCCAAACCTGTCTGATTGATTCCCAAAGAACAATTCGGTTTTTCAACCAATAGGAAAATACTTGATGTTGTTGGGATATCTCAAGAATACCATTAGGGTTTCTTTCAGACCTCCGAACACCATTAGAAAAATGGTAGACTCACTAAAAGACCCAATCAAACCCGAGTTATATAAAGGAGTATACTCAATACCATGTTCTTGCCAAGATGTTTACATTGGCGAAACTGGCAGATCTTTTGTAGTTAGGGTCAAAGAACATTGCGCCGATATAAAAGATGATAGGGTTAAAAAATCCGCTTTAGCTGAACATGCACACTTAACCAAACATCATATATGCATGGAAAAAGCCACGATAATCGCAAAAGAGGAAGATCTAATTAAACGAAAGGTAAGGGAGAAGATAGAAATTAGGTTAAACCCAACATGCATGAAAAGGGATGATGGGAAAAAATTGAGCGATACATGGACCCCGCTTCTACACTCTTTGCAAAGAACAAAAACCCAAAACTAACAACAAATAATTAAAATAAGCCGACCTACATGAAAAAGATATTAATCTAATGGTCAATGAAGAGCAATGTTTTAGTATTTAAATGAAGTTTTCCACAGCCATTACATCTCAGGCTCTCAAAGTCTCCTGAAGATGATCTCAGAGGAGAGATCGAAACGTCGAGCATAGTCTTGTACTTTTCAAACGTAGTTCCAGATTACATAATTATCTCAAGAATGTTTGTGGAATGTCTTCGCACTATAAAGACTAGAAAGATGAGTGCTTTGATTCTAAAAATGAACCTTGTAAAGGCCTATGATCAAGTTAACTAGGTATTTTTGAGACTTATACTTATTCAAATCGGTTTCCCTCTTTTTGTCACAAACTGAATTTTGGCTTGTGTGATGTCAACAAATTTTGATGTGCTGATAAATGATACTATTTAAGGTTTTTTTCAAAGTTCAAGGGGCTTGAGGCAAGGATGCCCTCTTTCTCCACTACTCTTCCTCTTGGTTATTGAGGGACTTTGTAGAATGATATGTGCTACTAGGAATTAAGGTAAGATGATTGGCATTAAAATTGCTCCAAAATTTTTCATAACCCATTTACCTTTTGTGGATGATGTTGTACTTTTTGGAAAAGGAAATGCACATGAATGGAAGCTATTTGCGTAAATGATACAGGTTTTTTTGCTCTGCAACTGGGATGGATGTATAAACAAGTCTGCTTTCTTGTGTAATAGTGTGGAGGATGAAATCATTTCCTAAATTACTAGTTTCTCTCCTTTCAGATTGCCTTGTATTGATGAGGGTTTTAAATATCAAAGATATTTTATCAAACCCAATGGTTACGGGACAAATGACTGGATATGGATTGTTAGGAAATTTGAAAAGAAGATCAATATGTGGTGTCACAATTATCTATCGGCTTGGTGGAAGACTTACATTGTTGAAATCGATGCTCACTTGTATGTGAGTGTACTCGTTCTTGATGGCATAGTTACCACAATCGACTTTGAAGAAGCTAAACTCTATAATGTATCGATTTTTGTGGGTTGGTAACCTAGACGAAGAGATATATCATTTAGTAAAATGGGATTGTATTTCTATGACAAAGAAGCATGGAGGTTGGAATATAAAGAACTTATATTGGTTCAATGCGACTCTTGGTCCAAAGAGTCTGTGGTGTGGGCTGTTCGGTTCGGGTTTGTGGTCCTTATTTATTCAGGAAAAATATATAAAGAAGGATCCTATAGAATGGATCAGATCCCATGCAAAAATATATGGCAATGCCTCACTATTCTGGCTTGGCTTCATGCGTGTTTTTCCATGGTTAAAATGCAGTCTTTCATGAAAAGTGGGGAAAGGGAATAAAATCCTGGTAGGGGTCGATCCTTATATTGGTAATGAAGTTGATTTCATTCTTTCTCCTCTCATCCGTTACCATCTTGCGGACTTTGGTTTTTTTACTCCCGCTGATATCAAACGTCCGAACTGGATTCCAACATCACAATCCTATTGGTTGGAAGCAAAATATATTGGTCTGGGTAGTGTGGGATGAATAATGGAACATGTATTTCTCAAAACTAAATGCAGCAGGGATTCGACTCAATTAAGAAGAATATACTTTGGTTTGGTGTGATAATGGGATGACTGGTTAGATTACAGTGAAATCTACTTATTTTGATATTGCCAATAAGAATTTATATGGTCCTATAAAATGGTGGTTTGTGCAGTTATGGAAATGGAGCATATATCAAAAACTAAAATGCTTCTTGTGGCTTGTTTTTGAAGATAAGATCCTAATGTGAAATAATATTATTTGCAGAGGTAAGGTCAGTCCGAACATTTGTTTCCTCTGCAGGTCTTACGGTGAATCAATTTTTCATAATTTTGTTACGTGTAGCTTTGCAAAATCTGTTTGGAATCTGATATGCTCTCATTTCAAGACTTCTAATGACTGGGAAAAGGGGAGTTTTGAAATCTCTTTCAAAAGTTGGCTTCAATCAAATAGTTCCGAGTAACTTCTTCCAACATTTGTTACTTGGAATTTGTGGAAATGCCATAATAAGGCGATATTCGAGCATCATATCCCCTCAGTTTATTTGATTGCGAATTATGCTATTAACATGTTTAAAGCTTATAAAATTGGTCAACTGAATATAAAGGTGCCAAGGATTATATCAACCATTCCTTTCTCTAATAGAGCTACAATATTTTTCTATGGGGCGTCTACAAATGGTAGATGTGGTGCTGGTTGTTATCTTATTATCAAAGAGGATTAAAATTTCAGAATGCACCTAAATAATGGGAAGGTACTAATACTAGATCAGAGCTTTTGGCCTTATGGAGTTTATTGAAAGTTGCTAAGTTATTTGGTATTGACTCACTCGGGATTTTTGGAGTCTTTATGGTGATAGTTTAGTGGGAAAAGAAGATATTTTTCCTGAAACACATACTATTGTATCATTGGTACCATAGAGTCGAAGTGCAGTTGAATTCTTTCTTTGACTCGAGAATTGACCATATTTTATGGGAACTGAATGATGTGGTGGATGCACTCTGTAAAGAAGATCTGGATGGTGAGGAAGGTTGGATTCTTTGGGAATAATGGACAGAGGGTGTTAAATCAGATGAAATATCTATGCTATTATTTGAAGACTAGTATACGTGTGTCTCATGCTACTGTTTTTGTAGCATTTTTTATTGTCTAAATGTTATTTTGTTATCCTTTGGTCTAGTTTTCTGCTCAATTTTTATACAATTTTGGACATCTGCATCAAAGATGTGAGTTATATATCTATGTTAAAGTCTCTCAAACCATGGAATGTACTTTTTTATTATAAGTAATAGAAAAAGTATGTTTTTTTCTCCTTGAAAAAATAAAATAAAATAGAAAATTCAAATTCAAGTTATTTTCTTAACTTCATAAAATAGGTTATTCATTTTTATATCATAATATATTTTTAAAACCTTCTACCATATTATTATATATCAATTCTTTACTTTTATTTTAATTTTAATTTTTTAAACCTTCTATGATATTATTATATATATATATTTTTTATTTTAACTATTTTTATGAGACTCTTAGATATCAATTTGATCATTTATATCTTCATTTTAGTTTTAAATTATTGTGAACTATCTTAACATGAGTAGTTAAAATTTAATATTAAATCTAAAAAATCTAAAAATTAAAATTGATGTGAATAAAGAAAGAATACAAATACATATTTAGTTAGTTTTCAAGATCAATCCAAGTTTTTTAGAAAGTCTTAAACCTAGACCTTAGACATAACTTCATCATTCAAAGGATAACAAGTAGAAAGTATCCATCCTAGAGGTATCACATATATAGTCATCATTCAAAGGATAACCAATATAAAACCTTCATCCTAGTCCTGTCACATATATAGTCATCCTTCAAATGATATCCAATATTGATTCATATGGATCAAAGCACATCTTCTATAGTGACGTCAATAGTATTAGTAGAAGATAATAAAAAAGACTTTTTTCAATTCAAGAAACATGTTCAAATTTGGTTGTCATTGATGTCAACTAATGTCAAAGAGGATGGCAAGTGATTCCGTTCGATTTAGTGATATATATTGATGTCAAAGTGGACACAATAATCCTATAGTAGTTTGAAGAAGTATATGCAAGCCACTTTGAAGAAGTTGCTAAGATACTATTATATCACTAGTTCCATAGAGATGAAGTGTTGTTGAATGAATCTTTCTTTGACTCGACAATTGACAATATTTTCTGGGAACTGAATGATCTGGTGGTTGCACTCTCTAAGGAATCTCTGGATGGTGAGGAAGTTTGGATTCTTTGGGAAGAATGGATAGAGAGTTTTAAATAAGATGAAATATCTATGATGTTGTTTGAAGACTAGCGTACTTGTGTCTCATGCTACTAGTTTTGTAGCATTTTTTTGAAGGTCTAGCTGTTATTTTGTTATCCTTTGGTATAGTTTCCTACTCACATTTTATGTAGTTTTGGACATATGCATCAGACATGTGAGCTATGTATCTATGTTAAATTCTCTCGAATTGTGGAATGTACTTTTTGATTATACGTAATAGAAAAAGTACGCTTTTTTCTCCTTGAAAAAATAAAATAAAATAGAAAATTCAAATTCAAGTTATTTTCTTAACTTGATAAAATAGGTTATTCATTCTTATATCATTATATATTTTTAAAACCTTCTACCATATTATTATATATCAATTCTTTACTTTTATTTTAGCTTTTTTATTTTTAAAACCTTCTACGATATTATTGTATATTATTTTTTAAACTCTTTTTATGAGACTCTTATATATCAATTTGATCATTTATATCTTCATTTTACTCTAAAATCATTGTGGCCTATCTTAACATCAGTAGTTAAAATTTATTATTAAAACTAAAAAAATTATGAATTGAAATTGATGTGAATAAAGAAAGAAACACAAATACTCATTTATTTAATTTTCAAGTTCAATCCAAGTGTTTTAGAAAGTCGTAAACCTAAACCTTAGACATAAATTCATCATTCAAAGTATAACAAGTAGAAAGTCTCCATCCTAGAGGTATCATATATATAGTCATCATTCAAAGGATAACCAATAGAAAGCCTTCATCCTAGTCCTATCACATATATAGTCATCCTTCAAAAGATATCCAATATTGATTCATATGGATCAAAATACTTTTTTTATTTCAAGAAACATGTTGAAATTTGGTTGTGATTGATGTCAACTAATGTCAAAGAGGATGTCAAGTCATTCAGTTCCAGGCATTGATATCAATTGATGTCAAAATGGATACAGTATTCCTACAACAATTTGAAGAAGTATATGGAAGTCACTTTGAAGGAGTATATGCTCAAGATGGTGAAGGATATGGATGCCAATATGAAGAAGTGTATCTAAAAGTTTCATCTAGTATAAATATGTGTGTCCAAAGATACATTATGTATCTCTAGTGTGAAGAATTACATAAGGAATATACATCATGTAGATCCAATGTGAATAAGTACATAAGGAGGATACATCATGCATATACAGTGAGAAGAAGTACATAAGGAAGGTACATCATGAAGTACATAAGTAATGTATCCTACTACATGTAGTACCTGTGCATATATCAAGTCCACCAAGTCATACTCTCTCAAGGTAGAAACTAAAGAATTGGTTGGAAAAAGGTACATGTGCACAAGCAGCCAAGGAGTTGGTCAAGCAAAGGTCACAAGTGTGCAAGCATGGAAAGAGAACATTCTGGAATGCACAAGCAAGCCTAAAACATTGTATGGTCAATGATTAGAAGTGCACAAGTAGCAAGAAACAACTTATGGTTGAATAGTCTTGAAAGCGCACAAGTCTCACCAATCAGAAGATGTTTTTAGTTATTGGAGCACGCACAAGTTCCAAGAAGGGTGCAACAGTTAAAGTTAGCATATGCACAAATTCCACAGTCAACGACACAACAGGTGCGCAAGTTCCATAAGTTATGGTACCACGAGGATCAAAGATATAGTGTGAAAAACTTCCTCAAAGCATTAGTACATCAAGTACACAAGACGCATAACTAATGGTACCATAAGGGTCAAATTCGCACCAAGTCAAAGATCAAGTATGCGCAAGTTTCGCAAAGCATTAATACATCAGGTGCGGAAGACCCATAAGTGATGGTACAACAAGGGTGAAAGTCCCACTAAGTCGAGGACCATGTTTGTGCAAAGAAATGAAAAATCAAGAGCGCAAGACCACTAAGTTTTAAGTTCCACCAAGTCGTGGACCATGAATGAACAAGAATCACAAAGGATGACACATCAACAACATAGAATATGACATGTGAAAAAAGCACAATCCGTGAAGCAAGGAAGAAGGAATGCCACAACCAACTTGTAGACATACAATACATGCAAGACATGTATAAATAGAGATACAAGTTGGATATTTGAAGACAACTTGATGGCGATATTTTATTTCTTAAAGTGGAAGATACAAATTTATATTCGAGGCATCAAGGGTTCAAGGAGAGAACAACATGATCTTGCGAGGAGCCAAGTGTGCACATGCAGTAGAATGAAATATTGATGTTGCATAGAATGATGTCGTAGATCTATGACAATCGAGCAAATAATGAAAGGAATAATCATAGAAGAATGCGCGAGTGCATGAGGACTGATTGACAGTATCACAGACAACATGCATATAGTCACGTATATTGTAAGGAAAAAGCATGAAGATAGAAATGAAGTATATGAGAAGATGCACAAAAGTTTAGTTGATGCATGAAGGTTGATGTGAAGTGTGCGAAGTGAATAATTCCATCATATTTGTGACAACAAAATAGAAGCATAATCTAGTAAGTGTGTCATGATGAGGATGATCTAAGACAAGTGCATTAAACTGAAAGGATGAATCACTTGATGCACAACATGTCACAAATTGTCTAAAAGAATGTGTCACTTAAACAGAATAGGCACATCCTAATAAGTGTGAAGTTCCATCTGATATTAATGCATATTCACGAAACAACAAGCTATCAATTAAAATCATAGTATTCGTTGGTGAGTATATTATTGCAATAGTAGAAATATAGAGTAAACCCTGGCGTATAATGCAGGATCAAAATCACACAGTACATAAAGTAAGACATCAACATAAGTGAAGAATTGAGTGGAATGAGAAGTCAAGTGATGTATGCAGCACAATGATCGTGAATCGTCTGCATATGAAGGTAGCGCACAGTAGAACAAATATCAAAAGATTAGAAGAGTACGTGAATTCAAAGTTCAATAAGGAAACATATTATTTGTTCATCTGAGAAGCAAGATGGGGCAAGTTTCACAGGGTTGTAGCCTCCTTCTAGTTGGTGCTGGAGAACATAGGGAGTTGGTGCTTCCTTCATGTCATTTCTTGTAATACCATGGGGTTGGTGCCTCCTAATTGGTGCAAGAAAACACAGGAAGTCAGTTCTTCCTTGAATGTATTCTTTTCATTACAAAAGAGAATTCCATGGTTTTCTCCTGTTTGGGTTTCCACGCCAAAATCATGTTTGTTATGTGTTCTTTGTCTTGGGGCATATATGGATGAATGGTTTTATTTATATTGGGTGCATAACTAAATATCAAGATTAAGTTAAGTATAATATGATAAAGAAGGTAAAAATCTATGATACCTGCTCTAATACTGATTCACAGCCCCTACTCAGTAGTTAATCGATTCTAACCAAACAAACGTAAAAAATAGTCACGCGAATTGCTTCTTAAGGGATATTAACCCTAAATTCATTTTAAAATAGGTTTCCTTCAATAATAAGAGCTTATTTTGATATGTGGTTCGATTTGTGATTAAATTCCCAAAAAATGTGTGTAAAAGTGACTTTTGCGAAATGGGATTGTCTCCAAACATTTTTACCATGACACAATCCATCATTAACTTTGAGTCTCCTAGGACCTAATTTTTGCGTACATTTGTTTCAAGAGAAATATTCATTAAGTTCTTAAGAGTGCAGAATGCTTCTTTGATATTAGTTCCAAGCAAAAATCTATGCTTCATAGTATAGTAATGTGCATTTTTTATGAGAAAGATAGCACCAACACCATGCAAACCTATGAAATTATACATTAGAGAAGCCTCAAGGCTCAGTGAAGTGAATACAAGTTTATTTTGATCTCCTTGGTCCTTTCTATCCAAGAGGATTCCAAATGCTCCTATTTTCCTTATAAGATTATCTTATTTCTTTCTAACTGCATTTCACATAATACATATCATTTAAGAGATTTATGAGAAGATATATATCTATCTATAATCCAAATACTAAAAGGAATCTAACAATGATAATTTATCCCAAACATTATTAACTTTAAAGTTATGTAAAACCTCCTTCCTAACTACACTACAAAATGAGAAATTAACAAAGCGATGTTCATCAATCTCAATTCACTTGCTTCCTAACTAAATATAAAATATCGTATTATATCATAGTATATATTTGAATAAAATAGAAGATTTAAGTTGTTTTCTTAACTTGATAAAATAGGTTATCGATTTTTCTATTACGATGTATTTTCAAAACCTTCTACCATATTTTTTTTTTCCTTGGAAAAAGTCGTAATTTTATTTCAAATAGTTGAACAAAATTACATTCTGCACATGTAATAGGATCACAAGGATCCCTACATTGTCACAAATAATCTGTCCCATATGACTTCAAGACAGTCCACATATATCCGACTACAAAAACTGTCACATATGACTGTCCCATATGACCATCTAGTGTCCCATACATAATCAAAACAGAGTAATTGACTGTCCAAACAGCCCTCCTATAACCGACTACATATATCAAATATAAAATATGCAAAAAGTGATCCAAACAACAACTAAAATAGACTGTCCATACATCCCGTGTATATAATATCATATACAGAACTAATGTAGCTAATAAAACAGAGGCTAATGCTCCATCCGGTCCTCAATGTCTCGATGAAAAGGCCTGTGATAATAACTGTAGTTGCCTGCTGTGGAATGTATAGTGATCCTCCAAGTGCCGTATATCAAATGTTGTTGCGTCGCTTCTTTGGATAGCAGGTCGGCCACCCCATTTATCTCCCTATAGACATGTGTAAATGTAATAAGATTAAAAGTTTGTTTTAATCGTAATACCTCCTCCAGGATAGGTAAGAGTACCATCACATTACACTGTGTAAGTTCCTTGGCCCAATCAATGACTATCAGTGAGTCCAAATACCTGTAGAGATAGACAACATTGTTCTAGTGCAAAAAGCATGAGCAGCCTAAGTGACATAAGTTCAGCATAGTTATTTGAACCACTCCCCAAACCAGCCACGATATGAAAAAAATGGGACTTAGTTTTGTGTAGAACGCCCCCTCCTCCACACACCAATTGATGATCAGTTGATGCTCCATCGAAATATGCTCACAGCATGGATTTATCTATAAATTCCTCAATCACAGGTCGTATTCGGTTCACTGTGATAGTTTCCTTGTAGTGTAGTATAACAGCCACAGCCTGTGCCACTACATGCTCCATCGGGACCCTACAGTCTTGAAAGATGATCTTATTACGTGTGATCCATATGCCCCATGCGAAGATACAAGGTATAGCCCGAAAGGATGAGTTCTTATAAGATGACCACCACCTTTGAAACGCATCACTAACACTCTCTCCCCACCATCTCACATTTATATCCAGATAAATACAGATATCAGCCCAAACAGCTTGTGAATACCGATAGTGGACAAAAATATGAGAAGTCGTCTCATCCGCATCCCTACAGAGTGGACAGAACCCCGGACCCTGGATGAATCGTTTCTGCAGGATGTCCCAGGTTGGTGCCTTATTTTCCAATAAGGCCCAGAAGAGTAATTTAGCTTTACCCGGGCACTTTAGCTTCCACAGATATTTCCACCACCACACCAGTTCCCTGTTATGTGCTTCCACATTCAGCTGGATATATCCATGTTTTGGTGTGTATATCCCAGAGGGGTGGTGATCCTAGATAAGTTCATCAACCCTATTGGTCAGGTGAATATTTGTATATCTTAGATTTTGAATATAATCCTCCCAAATGCCAAGCAAGTCAACAGGGATCTCTAGACACTGTGCAGAGGTCCACCCCTGTAGCCATAGCGTGGATGATCCCGAATGTTCAATATCAGCCAGAAAGTGACATCCTCGAGCTGCCAGAAAATTTCTTAAGGCCTCAGGAAGGACATGTCCACCCCTAAAACCCACCCAAGGGTCCAGTCCAATACGCATTAGTCTCCCATCTCCAATTTTCCACACTAATCCAGATCCAATCAGTTGAAAATGCTGCACCACAGCTTTCCAGACCACAGAGCAATTTGCCCTTGTCTTATTGACCTGCCTAATCCAATCGAGTAGTGTTAAAGGAGCTATGTATTTGTGATATACCACTCTAGTCCAAAGGCTCTGTGATTGAATAATTCACCAAGCCACCTTTTCCCCCAAGGCTTTTGCAAAAAGAAAAATATTCTTTAAGCCCCAACCTCCCAGTGCTTTAGGAACCGCAATCTTTTCCCATCTAACCCATACCAAAGCTCGTTTATCACCCTTACCCTTCCAAAGAAAGGCAAAACACAATCGTCGGATCTGCTCCAGGACTCCTTTGGGAATCCAAGCGAGTGACATCCAATACACAGGAATAGCTTCCAAAACTGATTTAACCAGTACCAACCTCCCTGCTCGCGAGATCCATTTATGACTCCATCCATGTAGTCGCTGTTCTAATTTAGCAATTAACCAGTTCCAATCTGCTTTCAAATACGCATTTGGTTTCAAGTGAAAGCCCAGGTACTTAAATCCTTCATCAATATCCAAAGTCCTGTAAGGTAGTCTCATAGCCAATCTGTGAATCTCCTGTTCGGATAATTGCGAGCATGTGGTTGAAGATTTATCAATATTCACTAACATACCCACTGCATCTTGCAGCAAATTGAGACCTTCTACCACCTTATCAATATCCTGTCGCGAGCCATCACAAAATATCAGAATGTCATCAACGAAAAGGAGGTGTGTTATATACAATACCTGAGAGATGGATATACCATGAAAGGAACCATCAGCTTTTGCTTTCAGAAGAAATCGACTGAGGCCTTCAGCAACAAGGAGAAATAGTAGAGGTGACAGTGGGCAACCTTGTCGTAAACCCCTGCCAGCGTGAAAGAATGGACTAGCAGAACCATTTATCAGAACAACAAAGCTCACCGTGGAGATGCAGGCCATAATCCATCAGATAAATTCATAGCAGAAGCCCAGGTGTGTTAGAAGCATCTGGATATAGAGCCAACTAACCCTATCAAATGCTTTGGAGAGATCAATCTTAATTACTGCACCATTCTACTTCTGCACCTTCATAGAATGTATACCTTCCTGAGCAACTCCAATGGCCTCATGTATTTGACGACCTTCCAAGAACCCAAATTGTTCACAAGAAATATGCTGAGACAGAATATTCTTGAGTCGCCGCGCCATAACTTTAGAGATGATCTTATAGATGCAATTGCAGAGAGATATAGGTCTGAATTCATCAAATCTTTCTGGCTTGTCCGATTTAGGGATGAGAGCTATAAAGGTCGAATTGAAAGGACCATGTACAAACCCAGCCTTTCTTGATTCTTCCACCACATTCACTATTTCCTCCCCGAATAAATCAAAGAAACCCAAGTAAAATTCAATAGGCCAACCATCAGGCCCCAGACTTTTATCTTTCTGGAAGGAGTGCATAACCTGCAAGAGCTCATTCGGCAACACCTCTGCCATCAGCATTGTGTTCTCCTCCTCCCCCACAAAACGTGGGAAGAGCTGTGCCATCCTAATAACCTCAGCTATAGAGGCCCCAGGTTGAGCAGTGAAAAGGTCTCCGAAGTGTCGTACCCCCACCTCTGCCAAATCATCAAAGCTGGAGACCAGGTCCCCCTCATTAGAAGTAAGTTCCCAAATAGAGTTAGAGAATTTTCTCCCCTTTGCATATGCTTGAAAAAATTTTGTGTTCTTGTCCCCACACTGTAGCTAGATCGCCCTACTTTTCATTCTCCACATCTCTTCTCTCTCACACAAGATCACATTCCTGCATTTTTCCCACTCCATCATCTCTCCTTTCTGCACTTCATCCAGATAACCCAGACCCCTGCAATGTAGTTCAATATTCGACTCAGCATCCCTTAGTTTCTGATCATCTTTCACTCTTTTTTCAGTAGACCAGAGAATAGTGGCCTCTTTAATATGCTTGAGATTAGATTGAAAGTGTGTGCCTGCATGCTCCAGTGACTCCGGAGGTCGATGAACCCACTGAGTCTATACCAATTTTAGATAATCCTCCTCCTTCAACCAGCTAGGATTGAATTTCAAAGGGCTAGGGGGTTTAACTCTACCTCCTCTTAATTCCAATAGGATGGGGCAGTGGTCAGAAACCCCCCCTGTCCCAACCCATTGCTTGACAACATCAACCCCCAGTGCCAACACATCAGCCACCAGAAACCTATCCAACCTTTTAGCCACCCTTTGTTCCCCGGTTCTCTTATTCCTCTAGGTAGGGGTTAACCTGGTTGGTAGTATGTCAAGAAGGTCCTTCCTTGCGAAGGCTTGTATAAAATAATTAGCTAGAGGATCCGGGGAAGCTCGAGGCCCCCAGACTTCAGAAGCCCCCAGAGAAAGGTTGAAATCCCCACCCAAAATCACATCCCTTCCAGCAAAGAGATCCATACTTAACAAGGTGTCCCAGAATCCTACTCTATTTAAATAGGGCCCATAGATGTTGAGAACCGTTATATTCTGACCGATCAATGCATCCCAGACTTCCACCCCAATACCATAAGAAATTCCCCAAGAACAATCGCATCTACAACTCTTCACCTTCCACCCCGTGGCCAGTCCTCCAGAACGTCCACGAGCGTCCACTCCTACAAACTTCCAACCAGGTAGCAAATGTTCCAATGCCCGAACAACCTCCTCACTGCCACCCAATGTTTCTTGCAACAGTAAAACATCCGGTTGATTTAAATCCACCAACCTCCGAAGTGACGATTTTTTAATGGGGCTCGCCAACCCACGACAGTTGATTGACAATAATTTCATATAAAACCCCCATCCTGGGCTTTTGCTGCTCTAAGTGCCCATTCAATAGTGGATTGTGTACCCATAACTAGGTCAACTTTAGCCCGTTCTTGAGATTTTGACAAAAGAGATTTTCGACCCCGCCCTTTCCCCCCAACACTATAAGCCAATTCAGGAAGTCTCGTACCCCCGGAACCATCAGCAGTGATCATCCTATTTCTGAGAGCATATCGGATACTACGTCCCACAGAGCTGGGGGAGTGTTGTGTGGATACAATGGATGGTGTGTATATACTATCCGCATCGGGTAATATGCAGGGAGCTACAGGACAAAGTAAAGCAGAACAGACCGGTGGAATAGACCCAAGACAACCCTCCCCCAATACATGTGAGACATTTATTAATGAAATAGCAGAAGAAATATGGTGAGACATACCCAGGGTATTCAAGGATGAGCCCCGACGAATAGAGGATTTCTCCTGTAGCTTCCTGGAGGCTGCCCGCGTCAATGGTGTCATAGTACCCATTGTAACCCCTGCATCAACCGAATCCTTGCTTCCAAGGTTTTCCAAAGCCGTGTTCTCCAATGTTTCCAAATGTATCGTTGATCCCTGCATCCCACACAATGCATCTAGTACCATCGTCTCAAGATCCGCCCTGTTGACAAAAGTAGGCGCAATACCTGCATCCCCCACCACCGGTGGTTCCACCGTCTTTGCTGGATCAGTGCCATCCTCCGCAACGTCCACTGCCATCAATCTGTTGCTCTTAAAAGGTAACAGACAAGAAGCTACCAGGTGTCCATAAGCGTGGCATCAGTGGCACCTAAACGACACACCCACATAGTCCAAGATTTGTACAAATGCCCCATCC
Source organism: Larix kaempferi (assembly GCA_027924585.1). Lineage (NCBI taxonomy): Eukaryota > Viridiplantae > Streptophyta > Pinopsida > Pinales > Pinaceae > Larix > Larix kaempferi. The sequence goes on along the minus strand of BSBM01001197.1, from coordinate 11,239,946 downwards.
TTCGTCTGAACATTGATCTCAGTCGAAAGCCCCAGTCGAAGATCAATATTAACCAAGATCTTGGCCACCGTATAGATTCCTGTCTCATGATGGGTGTAATCGGAACACACATAGTCGCCAAGGAAATTCCCAATCTCGGCAAAACGTTTTTCATTCCAAAGATGCATGGGAAATCCAGGGAGCTTCACCCATATTGGTTCTTTGTCAAGTTTCTCCTTTTTGGAGTCGAAGAACGGTGTCCATCGTTTCAGGACAATGGGGACGCCCAACATTTTCCAATGTTGGCAAAGTACAGCATCAACATCTCCAATGTTTGAAAGGATAAAGGAGAACCATCCTCGCGTTAATACCCGAACTTCATGTGCTGTAGACACTATCCCCCTCCACTGCTCGGCCGCCCATTGCTGGAGAAACCCTCGACCAAGTCTCTTACCACGGACGTGTCCAACCACAACAATGTGTGAGAAATCTTCCGCCTCCTCCATAGTGACATCCACTCCCAACACGAGCTTATCCTTCCGCTTCCGTTCCTTAACCTTTTTTGCAGTATTATTGTGTGAGTCTACCTTGGTTGAAACCCCTGCTCCAGGAGCTATCAGGGATTCATTTGCAAGTAGAATATCTCCACCGCCAGGAGCCACCGCTACATGTCCACTGAAAGAGTAACCCGGACCACCGCTGCCCTGACCCCTGTCATCAGAGTCATGAAATTCCACCGATCGAACCAAGTTTCCAACGGTTAATGAGGCCAAACCACCATCCTGGTCCGTCCTCCGTCTGCCTCTCCCAACCAGAGTATCAAACCCCTCCACACGCAAATCATTTGAGCAATTTGGGAAGTTTGTGTAAGACCCCAGTTGGGGTTGTAGAGTCCACCCTAGAAGACCAGCCAAGTCAGGCCTGTCAGTTAAACCAGCAGAAGACTGAAAGGTCTCCAATTCTGCCTCTAAACCCTCCAGCCCAAGGGAGATGACCGGTGATCTAACCCTGGCAGATGTCGGTGGAGTTATAAGGTGCCCGTCCAAATCCATCGGATCCATGGGCCCAGAAGAAGCCCTTGTCCCCCCGCCTGTCGAATGTGGTCCAGACGATGTCCCCAATCCAAAAGCCGCAGCATTGACAGCTCCAATATTGAATATCCCTCTGGCACAATCGCCGTCCGAGGTGTAGTCCACCTCCTGCTCATAGCCGCTCGCCATGCCGCCTTAGCTGGTCCACCTCCTTCTCAAAATAGCCAAACCCGCCGACCCCCACCCAAAACAAGCAGCAATGCTGACAGGAAAAATGTGTCCGGTCCCCTATCCACCATACAAGATGACCGCGATCTACTCCACCCAAATCACAGAAATGCCCTAGCAGCCCCATGTAATCTCACTCGTCCGCAAGGGTTCCGGTTACCACCTGCAAGCTCCGTCAATATCGCCTCCCATCAACAAGAATCATTCTAACTTAAGCAGGTCCTCCCAATTTTTCGAAGCAATGAATCCTCAAGCCACCAGGGTTCAGAATCTCTGGTTTCCCAGTCCGCTGATGCCCAATCGCTGCACCCGCACCCGAATTGCCCTAGGGTTTCTTGGAGCTCGCCTGTAGTTTCTTGGACCGTCCATTCTACCGTATTATTATATGTTAATTTTATAATATATTTCTTGATTTCTATTTTTACTCTTTTATGTGATTCTTATAAATCAATTTTATCATTTTATATCTTTATTTTACTATCAAATTATTGTAATATATCACAGGGTGAGTGGCTAAAATCTAATATTAAATCTAAATTTTTTTATGAGGGTGGGCGCACAAACATGCTCCCCAAATCCATTGCAACGTGGTCACGCTAGCGGGGATAAAACGCAGGCACCCACACACATAAGGAAGCATGCACGTGCTATTAGGTTCGGTACCAAACCGAGGTGTGTGCGCGTTTTTAGTGCATACGCTCTCAAAAGTGCACATGTGCACCTGTTAAGAAAAATTAAAAAAACAAGGCAAAACACGTTCTATTTCCTTCAAATCGGCCAAGCCTCACTCATATGGAATGTAAGCGGATAAAGAGACCACTACACTCACCTATTGCACTCAAAAAATCCCTCAATCCATCCACCAAGTGATCATCAATTGCATTGGATAGGTAAGATCATTGTTTTTTGTCATTTTATTGATTTTGTTTTGTTTATTAACTTTTTAATAATTCCCATATTAGTAAAATAATAGATAATTTTTCAATTGCAGAGTCTAAACCTATACAATGAATGAACAAAATGTTAACATGGAGTCCAGTGGAACAAAAGAAAACACAAATCTTGGAACCAATGAAAACCCTCAACAAAATAAAAATGCCCAAGAAAATAAAAACCCCCAACAAAATTTCAACCAAGATGACTTGAACCATTACGTAAATGAAATGAGAGTGCACACTCGAGAACTAAGAAACACGGGGGAACTATCTCGAGTGTCCCTTTCCACCTCAATTGAGAGATCAATTGACTCCCTCATCCATGCATATCGCCAATTGACTGACATGACCGAATATATATCTAGGATGCGGGAGCATTATTCCACAGGCATTTCCAAGGAGGAAATAAAAGCATTGAATATTACAAATGTCCAATTATACAGTATGTTCACTGATACAAGAACACAACAACCACTGGACATTAGAAAGCCACGTGTTTTCATGTATTGGTGTCATTTCCAACCATGGAGGGACAATTGGATGCATAGGTGGTTCATGGTTTACGATAAACCTCCCTGCAATAATAGGGAGGTTCCACGGTACTTCCTTCGGCAATTTTGGGATGATTTTAAAACATGTCAACTATTTTGACATAGCTAAGTTCCAAGGTGTTGGGATTGGATCTACCCAAGATCGACCTACTTCCAGGAGGAACCCACTGAGAGGGACACAAGCTCCTAGGCGCGATCCCAAAACCTCTCCCCAGCTACCTCAGTTACCCCACAAACTTGATCATATCAAGGGAGCGATGAGGAGTGTTGCACGTGGACTCCTTAGAAACACAACCATTGTAGTAGTGACTACAGTGGAGAGACAAGTTGACCCTGATAGAGACTCAGGTGCAGGGCCTTCACGACAGAGTCAGGATAGACCTGTGACTGGTGGCAGCCATGTTGGTCCTTGTAGTTCGACAGGGACAATGCCACATATTTGTCCCCATTGCGGGAACACTTTCCCTGGCCCAATAGAGGGGTGCTATATGGAGCAGGTTAACACTTTTTTTAATGTGTTTTCAATCATCACTTGATAATTTGTAAAGTAATTGTAAAGTATTTGTGTTTGACTTAAACTATTATTTCAATGTACAGTTATTTAGAGCTGATACGCCGTCACGGGAGAACGTAGGATCTCCCAACGTAGACACAACAATGGTAGCTGCAACTGAAATTGCGGCACCTCACACAGAGGTATTTTCAGTACCTCAATCAATATTGTTATTACTTATGGCATTTCTATTATTTATGTATTTATATTTATGACATACACGATGACAGTTCATACAATATTTTTGAATATTTTGATTGCCTAAATAATTAGTTGTTTAATATGTTCATAATGTGCATGCATTTTGGTGTCCACAGGTATGCCCAGACTACAATGACCATCCATCTCTGCTAAGGATCAGAAGGTCACCATATACATAGGTGTAATGTGTAGTTAAAAGCACACTTTTAATTTGAATTGTTATGAATTACTATGGTTTAATTTGATTTTTGTCTACTAAACTATGATATTAAAAATGTATATGTAGGGTCCACCAACAGCTGTAGGTGACACTATTCCATGTCCCCACTTTAGTCCCATGTTTCCACCCTCTCCCATGAGTCACCCCCCTCGCTTCCATCCATACCCTTCCCTCCGTCCACCCTCTCCCTTCCATCCAACCTCCCCTCTCTGTCCATACTCCCCCCTCCGTCCATCCTCCCCCCTCCATCCATCCTCCCCCATTTGTCCAATCCCCACCATCTATACATCCTCCCCCATTCATCCACACCCCCCCGTCTATACATCATCCCCCATTCATCCACGGCTCCCCATCTATCCATCCTCCCCCATTCGTCCATGCCCCCCCTTCCATCCAGCTTCCCCTGTTCGTCCACAACCTCCCTTGTATCCATCCTCCTCCCTCTATCCAGGACTTCCCTCGCATTCACCATCCCTCAACATCCCCCCTATCCCTTTTGGGTTGATACCCCCTATCATACTGCTGGTAGGGGTTCATCATCCATGATGTCCTCCTCCACCCCATACCACCATGCCCTCTTCCACCATATATTCTTCAGTTCCTGCCACTATTGTGGGAACTACTCTTCCAGTATCCGTCAATGTATATACAGTGGTTGCACCCATAGTTGATGCAAATACATCTGCGCACCCCCCATGAATGCATCAGAGCAGGTTGTTTAGCCAACTACTCCATATTCTAGTCCTGAAGCCCAGTCATGTCCATTGTCAGAGGTGTTCACGGTGAGATTCAAGTTAATTTATGAAAATATTTTGATGCATTAATGGAAATTAATTTAGGCAATTATTATTTTTCAATGAAATGATTGTCGTAAATGTTGTAGGGTGGAATTGTTGAGAGGCTCAGTAGTTCGAGGACACCTGCCTCACGTCTCCCACTCCCATCATTGGTGAGTTATTTAAGATTTGAATTCTACATTCATTTTATAAATGTGGTAAATCTTACAAATGCTTGAAACTGATGGTATCTTATATCATTTGTTTTAGATCCTAGAGAGATGATGTACTCCTAGACGGAAGAAGGCCCGAGATGCCACTAGCTCCAAGAAGAGGAAGATTGATTTCGGTGATACGCCTGGGAGTGACAGGGGTGGGAACAATGCTTGACATACCATGTTATGTACATTAGCCACAATGTGCACTTTTGGGCACTAGTTTCCATGTACTTTGTATCTATGGCACAAGTTTCCATGTATTTTGGATCTACGACACGAGTTGCCGGATTTTATATAGGGCACAAGTTTCCATCGTATGTACATTGGGAACCATGTTCCACTGTTTTCCAGAAAATTTATATGTTTGGACGAGTTTTGTAGCCTTGATGTACATGGATTTTCAGTTATGTGATTTATATTCATGTTGTCTGTATTTGTATCTTGTTGTATCTTGTTGTCTCATGTGGTGTGTAGTTGCCTAATAAACAACATCATGCTTTTAAAACAAATGGTTGAGCTTGAATGGCTTTTGATATGATTTCCTTCGTTTAGGTTTAACTGTGAATTTAGATTTAGAATTGACATAATGAATATTATTTCAATTGGTTTATATTATCAAATGTAATTTGATTGTAAATTGTCATTCTAATAAGATCCAACTAGTTTGTATACATCACAATGCAAGGATGAAAGTTCGATGGTAAAATTCAACACATTGAGTAGTTCCCTATACCCCATGATATTTTGATTTATTAAGTTCTCTTTGGATCAATGAAGGAGCCCCCTTGTGTACCTACCACCCTTAGCCATCCCCCTTGTGTACCTACCACCCCTAGACACCCCATGAATAGTTGGTGTAAACATCAAGTTACATACACTTTCCCACAAAAAAAGTCACAAGTACGATACTTCCTACCTCATTCTGAGCATGAGATATTGAGGGAAACCATTGGAAACATATATGATCCATATTACCTACTTGAGTGAGCGATGCAAGGAATCTATTATTATGGCTAGGTGACTATTTTAAAGTTCATGTTTATACTTTCATCAAGGGATTATCTATTTCATTAAGAAAGGATTTAACATTTAGTCTTTTAGGACCATTGTAAGCGTTAATTACACCAATGATTCACTTGATTGTGGAGGGATTTGGAAATTTGAATCTTGGTGTCTCATAGTACGTCAATTTGTGGCATCTTTAAACTGACCCCTTGGAATGCTAAGTGATGAAAATAGTTAGCATGTTTCCCCCAAAAAATATCTGGATAGATTTACCTCAAGAAGCATATTGAGATTTCTCTATTGTTATGAGGTGGCACATTGAAATGCATTCATTCCATAAATTTGTTGTCTTCAATTTGTTATTTTACTAGGCATACAATAATGCCATATTTTGTAAAAGGATATAAACTATGGGAGGTCTTGAATGTAAAAATAAATGGATTGAGAGAATGTACTATGGTTTTATCTCATGGATTTGGCACTATGGTAGAATGTACATGTTGGCCTAAGCTTTACTAATGTTATGATCATACTAGGTTTTCCATCCATTGAGAAGGTTTTCACAAGTGTACATATCCATCGTATAAAAATTTTTATGCTACAATCAATTTCAAACCATTGAGGGGATGAACATACACCATGCACCATAAATCTCATGAGGCACCCCAAACATGTTGTAAACACTTTCAGAATAACCAAAAATTCTATACTCCCCTTTACAAGAAAAGTTTTTACACCAACACTTATCAAATCCCTTTACAACTCAACCAAATCAATTATCTGCAATAAATAATAGTTATGGTCCTAGAATCAACCATGATCATTTGCACCAAAATTGTCAACCATGCCATAACAACATTTCAATCATCTAATAAATAATTAGGTTTCTGGTGCTAGGTACAATGTTTTTCTAGTTGTATGCACCCTTGCTATATAGATGAGAAACTATGCATATATGTGTATAATTATTTGGATTCAAATGTATGCACATGAATATATATGTACAATGAAAATGATTTAATTTTTATATGTATTATAATTTAGGCAAGGTATTAGGATACATAATAGGGTTTCATTGTGATTAGAATACAAACTAGGGTTTACGCTACCAACTAGGGTTTTTAGGCTAGGCTCGAAGATCTAGGGTTACTAGCTTAATGTTGAACTCCACTATCATTACATCATTGTCACCAACACCATGCCCACTACCACAATCACCATCAAGCCTCATCATCCTCTTGCTCGTGGTGCCACCATCCCCGTCCCCATCAATCATCTGTCATCCATCATCAACCTAATGCACTTTGTCTCATTGTCACTATCACCATACCTATCCTCATGCCCATTATCACCATCATCATCATTGTGCTCATTGTCACCATTATCGCCATCATGCTCATTGGATTCTAGGCCATTTAGCATTTTTTTTTATGTATTTTGTGTCAGATATGGATTGCACTTGATTTGTTTTTAGTTGTATACACCCTTGCTATATACATGTTAGAAACTTTGCATATAAGTGTATAATTATTTGGATTCAAAACTAGGGTTTTTAGGCTAAGCTCTCGGGTTTCTAGGCGAGGATCTAGGCTCTAGGTTTATGGGATTAATGATGAACTCCTTTATCATGACCATAACAAAAATGTAACCATCACTTAAGCAAAACCACTTATTAGGCATGGGAATCTTTTTATACCTTATTTTAACACTTGCATTAGGAAGTTTCATCAAATATTAGGGCATTGACTAATGTCCTTGAAGGAACACCTTCGTGATTCAAGATAGAGGTGGGGTCTAAATACTAGAGGAGGGGGAACATGGTGCTATTTATAAATAGAATCCCAATATAAGAAAGGATTTTGATATGTAATTATTTGTTGTAGCTTGAAAGTTTCTAGACTCTATAGGACATTTAGGTCATTTTCACCATAACTCCATCCCCATGTTCATAGTAACCATCCCCATTCTCATTGTGCCATGACCATCATGATTCATCAACACCATTCCCATTGCCACCATCAATCTCACCACCATCCTCCTCATGCCCATGTTGTCACCATCAACATCATTCCCATTTCTACCATCAATATAACCTTCATCCTCATCATGCCCATTGAAATTTTCTAGACTCTATAGGACATTTAGGTCATTTTCACCATATCGCCATCCCCATGTTCATAGTAACCATCCCCATTCTCATTGTGCCATGACCATCATGATTCATCAACACCATTCCCATTTCCACCATCAATCTCACCACCATCCTCCTCATGCCCATGTTGTCACCATCAACACCATTCCCATTTCTACCATCAATATAACCTTCATCCTCATCATGCCCATGTTGATTCCATTTGAATGGGCTTGTCCTTCACTAGTTTGTTTTCCATCCAATTCCTTTGTAAATGGAATCATCACTATACCATGAATACATCAAATTGTTGATTATGCTCTTAATAATTGTAACACCCTTCTGGGATGATGCAAAATAAAAATAATAATTTATATCTACTTGGGTGGGTCTACATCAATATTCATAATCCCATTTGAAAATATAATTACAATGTGTTGAAACCTTTTAATATCTAGTATAACGAACACGGACAATATTACCAGCCCCTCAATTTCTTCTACATTAGATCCATTGGCACCATAATGTAGACCTTCTTGCAATTAATAATTAATTATAAACCAATGTGGGGAACCAATTAACTACTCATTATCCTATGGGTATTACCACTTGGAAAAATGATGTAACAGCTCCTTTCAAAAATACACTTACAACCGAACATACTAACCCGCTTGGACATTTAGATAGCAATTCATTACTTTATAAGGAAACACCATATCTATTAACATACCAATACATGAATTGAAGTAATATGTAAACTCCTAATTTGTGACATCATTAACACAATTCCTTAGCCCCTTTTTTAAGGAAATATCTAAATTCATGTTATGTAGAATGAATAACCATTACGCACCATACATCAATTCTTATTGGAACAACATGTAGTAATCGAAGGGAATTACTTAGGTAATCCTCTACAGATGTTTAGGTAATCCTCTAATCACATCCTTTAATTTTCAGTCTCCTTTAATATATATATATATACTCTATTCAATTTACTTATATATTGATTGACTTTTTTTTGTTCTTATAGGCTATCAGAATGTCAAATAAATATACTTGGGAAGAAAATAATAAGAGGTATGCTAAGTTTAAGGCAGCATTGGAGGCGAAGGGTGATGGAAAGTGTCATTTCCCTTGCAATGATTGTAGAGGTTTGCAAACGAGAAGAATTTTAAGAACAACAAATGAAAAACATTGTATGGAGAAGGGGCATGCTAAAGGGGGGTATCGATATCATCCCTTGGTAAGATGTTATTCATTACATAATGTACTTCTTGTAATAGTAATGATCATGTATTCACAAAATGTTTTATCATTTTAAATATATGTGTTGTATATTATACACTAATGTTATTGCATTGTTTGTAAATATAAAGACAATGCCCCCTAAATGTCGACCGCCAGAGAGCTATTTGCCACTTAATAGTAGAAATACTACTTTACAAGGTGACAAACATGGAGATCAAGCTATTGAATATCGAGTTCTTAATGATCCTATGGACAAAGATGACGTTATTGATACAACTGGTGAAGACGAGATAAATAGATTGCTCCAACACACATTTTCTCCATTGGATGAGGACAACCTCCATGATATTCATGATGTTCCTCTACTCGAGAAGTCCCAAGAACCTCTTTATGAAGGCTCAACAACCAATATTCTATTTGTTATATTGTTGTTGGTGAACTTGAAGGTTTTGAAAGGTTTATCAAACACTTGTTTCACATAGCTCCTAATGTATGTAAAGTTGACCATTTTCCTCTATTTTTAGTGTTAATTAATTCATAAATTAGGGATATACAATATTTATGACGTATATTGTTTACATTTCATTTTTTTGTCAATGTTGCAGATTTTTGGGTGAATTTATATTACCACCATCAAATAATTTACCACGCACATGTCAAGAGGTATTCTTGATTATGAAATAAATTGGAATGGATCAAGCTATTGATGCATGTCCTAATGATCATATTATATATTATGGACAGTATGCATCAGAAAACAAATGCCCACAATGTGAAATTAGTAGATATCGAACTGATCAAGTAACAAAAGAGGTGCCTCGCAAAGTTTCTCGTTATATTCCCATAATTCCACGTTTCCAATGACTATTCAAGTGCCAACGTATAACACAGTGTATGGATTACCATGCGAAGAACAAAAGCGGAGATGGTGTTCTTTGAATGACTGCAGATGGTTCTGCATTGAAGAACATCGAAGAAAAATGGCCAATTTTTAAAGATGAACATCGTAATGTTAGACTTTCATTGGCAGCTGATGGTTTCAATCCATTTGGTGAGCTTCGTTCTACTTACTCAGTGTGGCCTGTTTTCATCATAAGCAATAACCTACCTCCTTGGATGATGATAAAGAGAGAGCACACGATGTTGGAAATGATTATTCCAGGTATGTTTTTTAAAGTAATTATATTATTTCATTAATTTATTTGTTTAATTGTTTCATGAGAATACCTTTTATATATTGGGACACATAACTAAATAGCAATATTGTATGTTGGATGATCAATTAGGTAAATACCAAGTTAAATATATGAATGTATATATTGAGCCTCTTATCAATGAGCTATTGAAGTTATGGGATGGCATCACTATGTATGACATCTCTAGACCAATAGGGAAGAAAAAATTTCAGTTCCATGGAATACTTGCATGGACAATTCATGACGCTCCCGAGTTAACACATTTTTGTGGTATGTAACTTTTTGTTGCACGTCGTTAAAATTATATGTTTTTTAAGGTAAAAAAAATGCATTTTTTTAAAATTAATAATATTTTGATGCTATAACATTAATACATATATCTTGCAGGTCTTCAAACAAAGGAAAAATTTGCATGTCCAGTATATGGTCCTAGGATAAAATCTCGTCATTCAAGAATTTTAGAAAAGGAGGTGTTTGATGAGTACAAGAACTTCCTCCCTAAGAGCCATAGGAATCAAACTACCGAAAAAACAAAATTCAATGGTAAAGAAGAGAATGGAAAGAAACCACGAAGAATGACACCTCACCTATGGAAGTTGGAATATAACAAAAATCGTCGAGGTATGCAAATTGTATATGTAGCATATATAAACATGTAATATTATGATTTTTATATTTTTACTGAATTTTCTCTACCATGGGTGTCATGAATTTTTGTTTATGTTTAATGAATGTATTTAAGGAATGAATGGGCTTCCACGAGCAATGAATATTTATCCCATATAGTTCAGTAGGTTTCCTTACTACGAGCACTTACAAATAGCTCATTTGTTCGATACAATGCATATTGGAAAGAATGTAACAAAAATTATATGGAGGATATTAGATGAAAGGTCTGACAAAGATGAAATTGGAAAAATTTGTAGTGACATTGCAGAAGCCAATCACGCATTGCAAAGTGTAATTATTTCCAATGCCAGAGATGGGGACCAAAATATTATTCTTCCATGGTTATTGAAAGAGCAACAAAGCAATGTTATAAAAGAGGTAATTCAGAAAATAAGGTTTCCGACGGGGTTTTCATCAAACATACAAAATATCTTAACCAAAAAAGGTGATTTTGGCGGTGTTAAAACTCATGACTAGCATACATTAATTAATGTAATTATTTACGTATATAATTTCCATTATGTACATCGTTTTAGTAATTGTTCTCTCCCATTTGAAAAAATTAAATAATGATTTTCTCTTTGCTACAGTACGTTCTACCTCTATCTCTCCCAGATAGCTTTGACGACAACATAAAACAAGTTATATATGATCTTGGTAAATACATGAGGTAATTAATAATTTATATGCATGAAAATGTTTGTTCTCTTTGTTGCGTATCTTATTGACATATTGTGTTTTGCATCTTGGAACTTTATTATATATGCCTCAATCTTGTTGATCACTATTATTTTATTGCATCTTTTGTAGGTGGCTTTCATCTAGAAATACATAAAGAAGATATTAGGTATTGGAAGATAGAAATTCCTCGTATAATGTGTGAAATCCATAAGTATTTACATCCAACATTTTTCAATGCACAAGAACACTATCTCATACACCAAGTTGAGGAGATTAAATTGTGGGGACCTGTAAACTCAAGGTCAATGTGGATGGTGGAAAGGAATTTGAATTCATTGAAAGATTTTGTTAGATAAAGAGAACGTCCTGAGGGTTCTATGGTGTAGGGCTATATACTATATCAATCCATGGTGTACATTAGTCAGTATCTTCCAAATTCAGCAAAAAATATTAATCTTCCTCACATTTGGCATGTCGACTCCATCAACAAATTTGAAGGGGAGGGGAAAGGTAGAATAAGGAAAGTCAAAGGAAATTGAATGGTTTATATTTAATTTATTATACAATTAATTTTTCAATTTATGTAATTTTTATTATTCCATCAGTATTTTAAGGTAAACTTAATTGCCTTTAATGATAGCTAATTTACAATTCTTAATTGTTATTTTTTCATATAGTTGGTCACGTGTGGGATGCACTACATTTATACATTGCAAACAATCTTTATTGGATGGAGGAATGGATAGAATGATGTACAGAATACTATCGTACCTTATCAGGGGAAGGGGTTAGTAAAATGATTAGAACAATGCATCGTTATC